>LPNX010829693.1:400462-469436 GCA_001517045.1 Pseudotsuga menziesii | reverse complement strand
ATTTGACAAATGGGCTATAGATTTTGTGGGTCCTATCAACCCACCAGGAAAACGAACTGGTGCGAGATACATCATCATAGGAATAGAATACCTCACCAGATGGGCAGAGGCGAAAGCAGTAAGGAATTGTGATGCTGCTACAGCTACACGGTTCATTTTTTAAAGCATCATTAGTAGATTTGGATGTCCAGTAATTTGATGAGCGATCAAGGCACACATTTTTTGAATCGTACTATTGAAGCCTTGATAGAGGAATTCCAGATACATCACCATAAGAGCATGCCCTACCACCCACAAGCTAATGGTACGGTGGAGGCCTTTAACAAGATTCTCGAAAATTCTCTTACTAAGATCTTTAACAGCCAAAGAAATGATTGGGACCTCAGGGTTAACGCTGTATTATGGGCTTATAGAACTACATGCAAGAAAATGACAGGGCACACACCTTTCAGCTTGGTGTATGGACAAGAGGTTGTTATGCCCATGGAATATATTATTCCGAGTTTAATAATTGCTCAAATTACTCGGATGGCTGATACAGACAGGATGAATGAAAGAATAGCACAGCTGCTTGCCTTAGAGGAAGACAGATTCATCGCAGGAGTCCATCAGAAAGTGAAAAAGGAACGAGAAAAAGCATGGCATGACAGGCACATTAAGAGTAAGACTTTTCAGACAGGAGACCTAGTGCTCCTTTATGACAGTAAGTTTATTAAGTTTTCAGGAAAGTTCAAGACGCATTGGTTGGGGCCATATCAGATCCAACAAGTTACAGAAGGAGGTGTCGTTCAGCTCAGCAAACTGAATGGGGAGCTTCTTCCCACGTTGATTAATGGTAGCAGGCTCAAGCTCTATAGTGATAGCCACCCCACCTCTCAGGCCTGACTCAGATAGTGTATGAAAGTGCAGATGCCCAGTGTAGTTGAAAGGAGGCATCGCACTGGGAATTAGTCTACACTGGAAGATATTTTGAGTACAAGGAATCGCATGAGGACGGTTCATTTTGCACAAGTCATAGGATGCTTGTGGGAAAAAAAAATTAAAGTTGTTTTGCGCAGGTGATGTGGTGAGGCATCGCAGCAAGGCAATGTTTCCCCGTGCCACGTAGCCAGTGTTGAGAAATGACAGAGGGCCAGACACTTTTCCCTCTGACAAGCAGTTAATACGGATACGATAGGTATCCGTTGCCCTAGATTTGGAAACAGCATAATGATTTTTCTTGATTTGGTAAAATATTCGACGAGACTGGCACCTGCACACACGTTTCAAGGGAAATTTGATCGGATTTCAGCAATTAATGAGGATCGAAACGAAGGGTATTGTCTCGTCCATGTAATTAATACTACCGATGGGTCTAGTCTATAGGATCGTTGAGTCATAGAGTATCACCTTTGTTATAAATATAAATATCATCCATATGGAAGGGTTACTTTGGCAATTTCAGAGAGCTATAAAACAGGTTGCAGAGTTTTCCTTGTGCAGAGATACCCCAGTTACATAGTGCTAGTTGTCCCTAAATTCACAGCCATTTCCCGTCCAGAGTATTGCACCGAGTGGGTTCTGTCTGAGGAGGAACCTTTAGAAGACATTGTGAGACGATTCCAGAGTGGTGGCCTCCAGTCGGCTATGACGACACTGCCCAAGGTTGTGAAATTAGGTACATCATAGGTCAGACAGCTGCCAAGGATGAGAAGTCAAGCTCAGATAGTAGAAGACTCCGGTCGAAAGCAGGAAGAGGAAGTTCACATGGCAGTAGAATACATTGTGCCCATAGTCAAGGATGCACCAGAGGTAACCATTCCTAAGGGTGCTAAGTTTATTATTCCACTACTGACCATTGAACCTTGTATAAATAAATATGGAGACGTGTTAGGATATGCCCCTCTTCTCAAATTTATAGACTATAACCTTGGAGATAGTAAGACATATCCTCAATTTCGATCGAACCAGTATCTCACAGTTCAGAGGAACCCGAGGATGAATACAAATGAGTTTGTTCCTATGGAACATATCCAGATTCTTGAGCAGTCAGGTTTGCTCGATTTGTTGATAATACCACATTTTGGACGAGTTGCAGAGGTTAATGCTGTGGTGCGTGTATTACTGTCCTGTGTACATGGAGGTTACCTATGGTTGGGTAACCGGGTTGATTTGAATGTCGACCTGATACACCGCATCACTGGGTTGTCCAAGACTGGTAAGGACCCACAGACACATATATCAAGTAAGGGAAAGGATTCCAAGCTACCAATGGCACTAGTTACCAAGTATAAGATACAAAGAGGAGGTCAGGCTTATGACCTCACAGCTATAGCAGACGATACACTTAGATTTATAGCCAGTCTGCTTGCAGGCAGACTGTTAACCAAGGTTCACCCAAAAGAAGTCACAGGATCAGTAATTCACCTTGCCATACAAGTTGCAGAAGGTGAATAGTTTAATTGGTCTTTATTCTTATTAAATATTTTTACCCAGGATTGTTTAAAAGAATAGGATGAGGCAAACCACCCCTTCCATTTCTCGTGGTTTCTTATACTATGTGCATTCATCGGGTGGAAGGAGCCGCCCCATACTCAGTTCCTACAGATACGAAGCGGTGACTGTAGAGGCGCGCTCTATGAAAACTTATGGGACAGCAACAGCCCAGCTAAGAAGAAGATCAATGCAATAGTATTCTATGAATACTATAACCTGTTGAATAGAACCATCCAGGAGACACCACGAATTAGCACGGAGGTTGTGGACATATATGACAATCGGCTTGATTTCATGATAGACAACCATAGAATCTTCCTAAGGCCAAAAAGGTGTAGAATGGATAATTAGGCTGATGGTTGGTTCAGGATGACAGCGCAGGACGTAGAAGATGTCATCAAATGTTTTGGTGAAGAGTGGAAAAAGGAATTAGAAGATGCAACAGCAGCAAAGGAACCCATGGATACCCCACCCCTAGCCCAAACAGACAAAGGAAAAGAGAAAGTGGGTTCCAAGAGGAAAGATCCACAAGAAGTGCAACCAGAGGCACATAGGACAAAGAATGGAGAAGAAGAGACACCCGAGACATAGAAGAGGAAAAAATCCAAGGCCAAAAATCTAGCCTTAGAGACCGTACTGACTGACGCTGACTATGAGAAAATCGCAACAAGACTCAAGGAGGAAATGAGTGATACATTTTAGGCGATCTAGACATCGCAAGCTACAGAGTGCAATAGATAAGCAGCTTCTGGAGTTAAAAGAAATCACTGAGAAGACTGCCATGATACAGGTTCCACTGGTAAAGGCGACACCAAGAGAAAGTTCAACATAATCAATTTCCTGCGAGGAAATCTTGGCAAAAGATCGCATCAATTCAGTGTTGATACCACCAGGGAGCATCCGATTCCCTGCATTGATGATGGATGGGTAGATACAGATTCAAAAACCTGTCGAGGTTAACCTCGCAGAGTTCCCAATTGATTAATTACAAATGATCCAGCAGCAGCTAAGTGCAGAGCTTAGGGATATGGAGCTTGCGACTTATAAACAAAACACCTAGCTGAGACAATAGAATGCAGAACTCACCGCAAGCTTTCAGAAAAAGGCGGAGGAGTTAAGAACATATGAAGAAAGAGAACAAGACCTCAGTCAGGCTCTACAGAGCATCGCATTGGAGTTACCCCAGTGTAACATTGAAACTGCGATGCCTCTCACGTAGAAGGTAAGAAGAGTTGCAGACAGAGCAAAGGCTCTGGAAGAGACGGTGACTAAAATGGAAGAATATCACAAAGTGCAGACTGCCGAGCTTGAGGCTCGAGCACTAGGCACACCCCAGGTAGACAAGGAAGCAAGGGCAGAGGCCTTTAGACTCACGGTTACACAAATGACGAGTCGCATAGATGACGCACAGTCATTATTAGATGAGGCGACAAAGACATGGTCAGAGCTAGAAGAGCCCCCGAAAAAATTGGAATTGCAGCAGAGCATCCAGAGCATAGAGAAGACCACAGTAGCAATGAAGGAAGAAATCAAGAGCTTAGGAGCTCTTGCAAAGATGAAGAAGATGACAGAGATAAACCGTCTGCAACAGGAAGCGCAGCGGTTGTGAGCAAGAGAGATACGCTTCAATAACCTGCTTCAACCCTATCAGGAACAAATCGCCGAGCTAGTTGATAGAGTTGAGCAGAAGGTTAAGGAGTTCACTACAAGCAGAAGTGACACTGAAATTACAGAAGATTCAAGCATCAGTCAATCTATGCTTGAAACGACACAAGAGTGTGTCAAAGCTATGGAAAAAGAAGTTGCAGGACTTCGACAGAGATTTACAAGGACTTCGCAAGAATCCAAGGAGAAGTTACAGCAGGAGAAACCAGCTGTTAGTGACTTAGGGGCGAGCCACAACTAAGTGTTAGGGGACTGTTGGAGTAGGGTCCCACAGCTACAGGAAAAGCTACTATTTTGGAACGAGTAAGTCAAAGGTAACAGTACCTGAGCGGCCGAGAGGAGAAATCTCAACCACTGCACTTAAGGTAACGACGAAGATAGGAGGGCTCAGCTACCCTCATAAAGGAAAAGGAGCAACGAGGCCGAGGTATTGAAGACAAAGGACAGAAAAGGAAGCGGCGCCGGTACCCACGGTCAGCGCCGAGAAGTGTGGAAGACTGCAGGAAGATGTGGTGTGACAGAAAGTGGCAGTTCGAGTACAGATAGATGGATTGTCACAGTTAGGGTTTTTGGGTTACTGTTGGGAGAGGTCCACAGTGTTGTAATGGTGAGACCTTCAGGCCGCCTAGAAAGGGATGTATTTTGTATTGTAAAAGGTTAGCTAGTTAGTCAGTTAGCTCATTAGCTATTCATATAGTCGATGATCTATTAGTCCATATATCTTTGTATTATAGAAGAGCTGAGCTCTAGTTCTGTTATTCAGTCTATAGTATCTTACTGTAACCAGTAGCTGACTCCTAGAGTATGTATGTAACAATCCGTAGGGATTGAGAGAGAGAGAGAGAGAGGAAGAGTATATTGTAAGAGAAGCAATATAAGAAGAGAAGAGATCTAAGAGAGAAGGGCTCCTGGCGGTGTGCGCGGAGTTACCCAGAAGATCTCAGCTGCAAATGAGGTTGCAGCGGAACTGTGTTTACTCTCGCAAGTTATAATATATAAATCAGTTCCCGTGGACGTAGCTTCTACCCTGGAAGTCAACCATGTAAAATCAGTGTGTTATGTGATTGCTTCATGTGATTGTGCTTTACTTAGTTGCTATCTGTTATCTGTTACATGAATGCCATATATCAGTTAGTAAATGTGTGTATGTTCTCATTCAGTTACAGCATTATAGAAGGTTAAAGGCGAGTTTAAATGTATCAAGTTTTTGCTTATGAGGTTATCAGTGCTTGTTTCACACAGTAATAGTCACTCTGTTAAGTGCTTCCAGTATACTTATTCAGTAAGTTAAGTATAGCGATGTGAGTGTGTTGAACCATGGATTTTGTGTAAGGTTGTTTAACACCCTGTTGGAGGTTAGTCGAGTTATTCCTCCCAGTGAGAACCCTTTGGACCTGGAGAGTTGCTTTGGGCCGTACTATAGGAGATATCGCATTGAAATAAGGTGGTATCGCACCGACAGAGGAGCTGCGGTGCGAGATATCGTAGATAGTAAGAACCACGGAAGAGAGATTTTGCGCATCGTCGTAGTCGCTGCGATGCGATAGGAGTCCTATCCCTATCAGAGTCCATAAGGAAGGGAGAACTGCGACTTATAGAAAGAACTCGCTAGCTAAGAAGAGCCGCGAGACACCAGGATGCTTCAGAACCTGGTTAAGGACACTTGAGTCTTTAGCCAAACCATCTAAGATCACTTCGGGTGAGACTTCAACCGTTCTGTGGTCTGTTGCCGAAAGGGCAGTGATTTAGGGGTGTTGTTGGTACGTTATAAGTAAACCCAGTTCTGCCCATAGTAGCCAATAGGATTCGTTTTCCATTATCCATTTTTCGTACTCAACAGTTACTACGTAGCATTCTTTGGGGGAGGATTTAGCATTCGAGGATTTGTAAAATTTGAATTTTGTCGCAAGAATGAAAGTTTGTGTCAAAACTGAATTGTGTCAAAAATTTGAATGGAAACCACTTCTATATCAAGGTGCAGCCGACATACAAGTTTCTAAATGTTAAAAAAAAATAGAGCAAGTTCATGGAGCACAAACTTATCCCAGTGAATTGCAATTACTGATTTATCAGGGAAAGGTTCCCAAGGATGAAAACACCATCGAAGAGATCAAGATTGCCCAGAATACTTTCCTCATTGTTATGCTCTCAAAGTTGTTATGCTTTTTTCCATTCAAATTTGTCGGTTTCATTTTCTAGTCCATCCTTTTGTATCGATGATAATAGCTCTTCAGGAATAGGAGAGGAGGGAGAATTACTATTTTTATAGTCCACTGAATGCACCATTGCTTACAAATTCCAAATCACCCTCTGTGATTCTGGAATCAACATCCTTCTGGTAACTGTGACTATCCTAAAACCAACCAGTCACAATGGAATTTAAGACATTTGGAGGGACCATCATATCCCCCTATTTTCAAGGATTTGTGTGTTAACTCGCATTCAATTTGTTTGGTCTCCATTGTACTCCATATAAATACTGGTGTATGCAAAGGATAGCAAGGATATGCAGAGTCGATCCATAACATACCCCATTCCATCATGGTTGCATGTTGTGCCAAGTGTTGGCTTTGAGACCATATTGTTCTTTAAAGAGAATCTAACCCTCTTGACTTTTCTCACTTTTACCAGCAGAGGCAATCCCACTTAACATATTAGAACAAACAGATTCTTCTTCATTATCATCGTAATTTACTGGACTTGAACTTCCAGGGAGCTCATTTTCTCCATTTTCTGGCATTTTCCTTTTCTTATATCCAGTTTGCAAAGGACAAACTGAAACTGATAGGGATGGTATTGGTGAAGTACAATTATCTAATTCTACAAGAAGAGTCTCCTCAAAGTGTTTCTTAAGGTCTAAGATGACTGAAACATCTTTCATCTCCAAATCCTCGAACTCTCCATCAATAATTTTTTTACATTAACTTCATTTCTTGCATCTTCATGACTTCATGCATACTTCAGAGTTACCTCATTCAAAAATTCTGCATCTCTTCTGCTTCAGAGTTGGATTTCACTTCAGAACTTTTGACAATACCAGCTGCGGCTTTTCCATTGCAATTCCATTTCAAACTATCACTGATGTTATTTTCAAATAGTTGTGGCTTCCCTAAACCGACTTTACTGTCAGATTCATTCTGAACCTCCTCACCAATTTGTTCTATGCTCGTTGTGTTATTCACATGCTGGATGTGAAGTTGGGAAACATAATCTACCAGTAGGTTCTTGATAGAAATAATTTTTCTATATAGTGGTTTCTCTACAGATATATTAGAAAACATCTTTCCCTTCATAATGCTCTCCAAGAAAATCATGATCCCAGATGGAGTAAAGAGTTTACTAAGGCCTTTGAAATCCTTTAATAATGTTGCAAAATAGAAGGAAATGTGACCAACTGATAGAGCCTGCTTGGCAGAGGAATTGATCCAAGGTCTTCCATTTTGTCCTCAACATCTTTTCCTTGCTAAATTTTTAAGAGGTTTCGTCCATCGTTCAGAAATCCAGCAAGAAAATTATCATCTAATCTGTTCAGCAGAAGCCTATTCGAACCCTTTGCAAAAAATGAGTAAAAGGGCTCAACCATAGAAAAAAAATTCTTAAGTTGGACAAGAAAAAAACATTGAAACTCATTAAGATATTCATCTACAAAACCGAAGTTCATTCTCTGAATTGGAGGCTTATCTACAACTAGTAAATTTTTTCCTCTCATGTCGCCTAAGAATCTGTCTACATGTTTAGAATCCCAACAATCACTGTCAACTACAGTGAACATGCCATGGATAATGCAGAAAAGTAAAACATAAAACATGTCAATTCTAAAAAGATCAACCCCGCTCCATTCCCTTCTTATTGTCATGAAGATGGCCTAGAAATAGTGTCGTACAAGATTCAAGTCAAAATTGTCAACAGCGAATGGTATCTTTCTGATTAAATTACCCTAGCATACTTGCTTATAAGCATTCAAAATAAAGTAGAATACACCTTTACACATTTTCTTTTTGAGACATAAGCCATGGTCTTAACAATGCTATTTCCTTCGTCTTCAATTCTCCTGTCACAGAATCCCATTGTTTTTACAAGACCCCCTTTTTTTTTCTGAGATGAACTTAGAGTCTCTGCATCCATAGCCATCTAATCCTAGTTCATGTCACAAGAAGGCCTAAAATGGGTAGGGGTTAAAAAGAAAGAAAAATTATTAAATTTATTTCCTCAAAAGAAAATGCCCACAAAAAAAACGCAGCCTAATGTCCAAGAAATGTTCCCAATTCAACCTTGTTGTTTTTCTAATGAATATTATCAATTTTTTAGCAACTTGATAAGATATTGTAAACCAACCCAATTCCCAAGGTTAGTCCAAATAGTACGAATCAAAGTCCATAACCAGGTTGGTAAGGGTTCAGATCCTACAGAGTGCACAACCAAGTTGCTTTTCAATGAAATTCTAAAATAAAACATACGATCAGAATTGGTAGCGGCTTCACCAGGGGATCATCATGCAAAGAAGACTAAATTTAAATTCATGTTTTCACATTACAAACATCAAACAAATGGAAACAAATTAGTCAAAGGACGTACACAATAATTTCAGAAAACACCCAGAAAACCCTTAAAAATTGTTTATGACATCCATGAGTGAACTTCATACAACAAAATAGAAAAAATAAAAAATCATATAAAAAATGCCAATATCAAGATGATTTACAAAGTGCAGAGACTGGTAAAATGGGTGTTTTGACTTACCTTTAACCACAATTATAGAATACCGATAGATTTAAATCCTTTCAGCTATTATTCCTTCACAAAAATAAATTAAGTACATTTGTAGACACTCAAGGCTGTAAACCCTTGCTTAAAGAAACCATCCATTGTCCGAGTATTAAAGCAAATAATTTTTTTCAAGGGAATCGATTACCTAACCTCTATATTCAACATAAATCCATCTTGGAACCCTCTCATGAAAACCATCAAAAGCCTTGATATCTACCATTCATGCATATTTCAAACCATATCTACACGCAGAATTTTTGTTCCAAAAGCTCCATCCAGGCTTTAACATCCTTCGAAAAATTTATATCATTTTAACTTACAGCTGTCCAGTTACCGCGGATTCTAACCTGTTGTTTTCAGTCGAGAAAACATAAAAGAAAGCTTTTTATTTGAGGATAAATTTGAAATTAGGAACTTAACTTATTACGAAAGCTTAAAACTTAAATTTGAGAGTAGGTTAAATGTTCTCAGACCCTCTTTTTTGGCTATTTTTACCAAAGTTTAAAACTTTAATTTGAGAGTAGGTTAAAGTTTCTTGGTTTTCGACTGTCTTTTTTGCTAGTTTGTTTTTTTTTGTTATTTTTGTTTTTAATAAGTAAAGCTTAAATTTTTTGTGAGAGTAGGTTAAAATTTTTATAATTGTAAATATCAAAGTTGGTCCAATAAATTGAAGTACCAAAGTTGGTTTTAGTGGATTATAGTTAGTCATTATCATCATAAAAATGTTGCATAATCTTGCTTCTACTTAAAAAAAAGCTTCAAATGTTTGCCCAATTTCTTAAAAACAAAATTCATGTGGTTTAAATTTTAGGAATATAGTTTTCAAAACCAATATTAAATTAGTAGAACATTGGGAGAAACTCAAATGAGTTAATAATATTTATGTTGAATCACACTCTAAGGGAAGAAATCCAACTCAATGATGATAATCTATTCTAGAAGTCCTAGGACATGTGGCACTAGAACATCATGATGATAGCTAATTTGGTGTTTCTAGCTGAGCTGTGACACATGGGGTGGTCTACATTTTAAAGGGGGTCTCTAAATCCATCTCCAATGTTGAAATTTAGTAAAATGTACAAATTCATTGTCAAATTTTCAATTTTTTCCATTGTCGAAGTGACACAATTAAAAATGACCAAATAAATGACCAATTTTTATATGGTCATTTGTAGTCTACATATCTCGTGATCAAATTTGGTCATTTATTTTGGTCGTTTTTAGTTGGTTTCTATCTCGTGACCAAAAGTGGTCATTTTTAGTCATTTCACTTAGAATTATCAATTTTGGTCATTTGTCCCTTTCAAGAGATTGTGTGACCAAAACTTTTGGTCTCCTGGTCACTAATCTCACATTTTCCACTAGTGTTTAGTAGCCTTGTTACTATCAATATTCAATGATGAAGGGTTAGGGAATTATAACCATTAAAACTATGCTCCAAAACGATGAGTTTCCAGGCTGTCACATCATTATGAAGAATGTAAATCAGTGCTATCATTGAAATTGAGTTTTTGAGATCCACGTAACTAAAGTGTTTTCCATTTGTCGATTCACTATCATGAAAATATCACACCTAAGCCATCGCTCACTCGTTTTCCTACAGATCATTATGGTGGTAAGTGTTTCCAAGTCTCATTAACCTATCAACTCGCAAGTATGATGATTTTGTAGGAGAATTCACAGTGCTTTGGTAAAATAGGGTAGTTTGGAGTGTCAATTGAAACATGTGGACTCTGGATAAGTTGCCTGTGTATTTCAGTATGGTTTTTGAAAACCTTGAAATTTTGTGTAATCGCTACCATGGCTCCGGTGTCAAGATTTGAACTCATATGTGATGAGTATTTGGATGCTACCCTGGAATGTCGCGAGATAATACTTAGGATTGGATGGCTAGGGTTTTTACAGAAGTTCTCTGGGTTCAACGTAGAAAATTCCAGGGTGTTTGTAGCATCGTTCGATGGGGTTAAAGCACAAGTCGGGGATATTGAATTGAGGCTAACGTAAGATTTTATTTCTCAGGCCATTGGTTTACCACAGACAGGTGAACGTTGGTATAAAGGTAAGCATGTAAAAAATGATGAATGGAAGGAGTTCCTCACTCCATCTCATTGACAAACGAAGTATAAATCTGGTTTCCCTTCTCAACTGCTCATAAATAAATGGCGTTCTCTGCTCGAGCTGATCATCAGGTACGTCACCTGTGAGGGTAGGCTCTCTCAGACCCAATTCTATCACCTCCGACTGTTAATTATTTTTAAGGGATGTCCTGTGAATATGCCATACTTTTTCTTGAATACCCTACATAAGATGGCCTGCACATATCAAATTAACGTTGGGGATAAGGAGAGAAGTTTGTTTCATCATGGGTTGATTAAAATACTCATGTCTCATCAGTCAGGAGAATTAGGGGAGACTTGGGAATATTTCCTTATGATTAATGTGTTTGGTGGGAATGAAGAATGGCCCAGACGAAGGCCTAGAACTAGATGTAGGCATATTAAAACTGAAGAAGCTGAGCCTGAGTTAGAAGACTTTGGTTATCAAGGTAATTTGGATGATGAAGTATCTAAACCTAGCCAAACCCTAAGTATCAGTGATGTTAAAGTCAAATCTGAAATAAACTCTGAAGTTCTTGTTCGTAATTCTCAGCCTTGAGTAAGGAAATGAGCAATCACAATACCCTGTCAAAGTAAGGATCTTTCTCATTCACAGGCTAACATTAGCCAGAAACCGGCAGAAGACCAAATTAGCCGAGTGTTGAGTAATCGGTCTATTCATAGGACTATTCATAGTATGACAGCTACCTTGTTTGCTAGAAGAGACTTGAGCATTGGAGATACCCCTGTTATCAAAGTAAGTGACTCCTCAGAACCTCATCCAAATCCAATTCCCATTCGTCCAGATTTCCTAGATCTAAAATATGTGTCTATCTCCGGGGATAACGTTGTTGACATTCTATAAGTAAATCATGAACGTGATCAATAAATTGATCAGAATCCCTACATAGTTGAGGAATATAGAGGAGGGTTGAATGGAGAATCGCAGAAGAAAATCAATCTAAACCCTTATGCTCGAGTCATATCATCTCTAGAAATTGACTTAAAGGAGGCTCAATTTATCAAAACATTTGCTATGGAGGAAATCACAGGTTTGAAAACTGATTTAATCTCTTGGATTGATAAGTGGAATTTGTTAATAGAGAAGAAGCTAAAATATAAATATCAAATTAAAAATCTCCTGTTAAGAAATCGAAGGTTGAAGAAATAGAATAAGATTGCCAATATTAGGGCTATTAGATTCAAAGCCAAGCTAGATGAGGTGAGGAGAAGTGTCCCAATTTGATTGTGAGTTGAATCAGCTCTTAAAATATGACAGTTTTGTTTTTATGAATTCCAATTTTGGTCTTATGATTTTAAATCTTCAATTATGCATGCAGATGATTCCAAATTAATCTCCATAGTTCAGTAATATCTTCATCTTTGTCATTTTTTTGTTCTTAGTGCAAAGTTTAATTATCTAATGAGGATATCTGCAAAATTGATTATTATTTGCACTTAGGTAGCAAATTTTGTTTGAAATTGTGAGGTATTAATGAGTACGTGACATGGAGCTAGATGTTGTGTTGTTTTTCAGGTTTTAACTGAAGGCCGCTTTGAAGATGCAATTGGGTGCTGTTTTTCTATTTATGCGCTCCTATTCTTGAACATTATCAGTGTGGGTTATCAAATATAAGGATGACATGTTCTTGGGATAATGACACTGGATTTATGCAGTAAGTTACCTATTTCTTTGCACGTTATTTTCTCCCAGTGGTTACACAACGACATTCTTATGATCCTAGTCTTTTAGTTGTCCTATATTCGGATAAAATCCATGTATTATCATGAAAATAGGATAATTAGTTAATTAGTTGTTTTCTTAGTTCCCTTTATAAACAAGTTTCAAACAGAAGTAAAGGGTTTGATTCCTAAGACTTATGGAGAATTGACATTTTACAGTTCTATATTACATTTTGTTGTGCTTGTGTTTTTAGAACTTTTTCTGAAGATTACTGGACGCTACAGAATACTGATGACCTTAGCTAAGTATTTCAGTTATTTTATACTGTGCTAATGATGTTTCTCCTTTGTTAAATTTCATTTTCATATATATATATATATATGTGTGTGTGTGTGTGTGTGTGTGTCGTCATATTATATTTGAAACCATTCTTTCATAGGATCTCGAATGATTACATTGTCTTGAAATGTGAATGATTTGTTGTTATGTTGAAAGTGAGTGAGTTTCTTCACATTTTCAATTGATTATGAAACTGTGTTACATGAATTACTAATTGTGTAAGCTGACCTTGTTCTGTCTTCATGTTAGTATATGATTGTATCTGTTATGTTTCAATACTGTGTTAGATTCATTTAATAACAGGTTTTATTTTCTGTTTAAATTATCTGGTAATGAGATATCATCTTATTGTGAGTTAATTTAGATTTAGTTTTGTTAATGCTAGCTTTTTTAGACGATGCAGAATTATAGATCATTTTATACATTGAGACCTATTGTCAAATCAACATTTCATGCTCTCAGCTGAGATAGTTAGCTTGCATTTAGGTCATTCTAGGATAGAATTAGGAGCTACTATTTTTCGTACTTAGCGTAATATAGTATTTAGCATTAGTTAGTCATTAGGTTGAATCTCTATGATTTGTTAGAAGATTTTGGCTAAGTAAATCTTGCCACATATACCTAAACAGGCTCTCTATTTTGAGAGCACATTATACATGTAGCAGGGCCTTGATCCTATGAGAGATAGTCACTCCAAACACATACAAGATTGCGGTAAGTCGAGCGTGTGGGTTTTCTTTTCATTGTTGGCCTAGGTCAGTATTATTTGGCCAACATATCCCAACCAAAGGGATTGACAGGATCAACCTTGCCAATGGGTACTTCAACAATGTATTGTATGTGCATGATATTTCAACTAACCTACTCAGTGATATCGAATGGAACATACAGGTTTGGTGAAGAGAGTGACATTCACACAAGAGGATGTGGAGAGCTCATAAATTTCTTCTTGCCAAGTTGTTGCAGTGGGTATTGTAGATCATGAGTCAAGGATGTACAAGTTTTCACACTTTATTCCTTACGCCTTAGGGAATGTGCTCCTATCACATGCCAATGAGACTAGAAATATATGGAATGAGAGGTTTGGACACCTCAAATACATATATATTAAAGATTTGAGCAAAGAAAACATGGTTAAAGGGATTCCAAGCATCAATTTTTCCAAAGGCACATGCAAGAGATGCATAGTTGGGAAGCATGCATAGCACTAGTATGAGAAGGGAAAGGAAGGAAGGGTTGTTCAAGTGCTTTGTTTGATCCATTAAGATATGATAGGACCTGTGCCCACACCCTATTATGGAAACTCTGTTAGATTTTTCACATTTAAACTAGCATTATCTTAGGATCTTTAACTAAGAGAATAACAAGCACAACAATCAAACATAAGAGACAATAGACACAATTTTTTCCTTGGGGAAACCATAAAGGAGAAAACCCCACAAATTCCTCAGAAATAGAATCAACACCAAAAGTAAAACCCGAAAAAAATTAAGATGATCTCTCGACTGGAGTAGTCTCTCTCTCCCCTGTCCCAGCTTCTTTTTTCTCTCTCAGTTATGCGCTAGAACTGAGTGTGAGTGAATGTGTGATAAATAGATAGGCTCACTCTCTATCTATATTGATTTATGACTTGACAATAACTCACTAGGGCTGAATTCTCTAGGAGAGTCTAATAACCCTAGGGCCCCACAACTGTAGGGAATTTAACCCTTGATAAATAAGGAGGGTTACCCTCTATGACTTTACATGACTTGTTTACATTATTGAATCTCCCGATAGGAACATCTAGGTACAATGCATAAAATATACAAGTGAATACATTCTGAAGTTACAAATACATCAACACTCCCTCTTAACTAGGAAGGTATTCTCTCGACACAATTTATCAGCACAAGTCTTCTTCCTTGGATCATCTGAATCATCATCAAGTTATCTTCATCTCAAATTCATCTTCATCTTTGGATCTGGATCATCATTGGATCTGGAACATCACTAGATATGGATCATCACTGGATCTAGATCATCACTGGTGCTATCTCTCAATTCTTCTCGTCATAGGAAGTTCTATAGAGCCAACCCTTTTTCATGCTAGTTGTAGGCCTAGCCTCCATGTAGTTCTTCTTAAGCACTTATATCTGACCCTTATTCAGAATGACCCTCCCAACACTTACATCTGACCATGCGAGGAACAAATCCAACATAAATGTTAGAAAGACATGCCCAACACTCACATCTGACCATGGGAGGAACACATCCTGAATCCATGTCAGAAAGACTCAGCACTCACATCTGACCATGAGAGGAACCAATCCAACATTCATGTTAGAAAGGCTCTGCACTTACATCCAACCATGCTAGGAACCAATCCAGCATACATGTCAAAAGGGATCTACACTTACATCCGACCATGTGAGGAACTGATCTAGCATACATGTCTAAAGGGCTCTGCACTTAAATCCAACCATGCGAGGAACCAATACAATATACATGTCAAAAGGGATCTACACTTACATCTAACCATGAGACGAACCAATCCTACATCCATGTCAAAAGGGCCCTGCACTTACATCTGACCATGGGAAGAACCAATCCTACATCCATGTCAGAAGGGCTCTCAGACTCATCACTTCCCTTTGGAGGAAACCTCGATCTGGAGAACACCAAGCTTCTCCTTGAAGTACTCAAACTTCACTCTGGCTAATGGCTTGGTCAACACATCAACTATCTATTCATCTGTCGCAACATATTGGAGATTTACTGCTCCTCTCTACACCATATCCCTGATATAGTGATATTTGATCTCGATATGATTCAACTTGTCATGGAACAATTGGTTCTCAGACAACTTGACGCAACTTTTTTTGTCACAATATATACAAGTATCATCTAATTGGAGATCAAACAAATCAGATAGTAGCTTCCTCAGCCATACTGCCTCACAACTGGTTGAACAAGCTGCGACATACTCTGCTTCAACTATACTTAGTGCCACGCAAGATTGTTTCTTGCTAAACCAAGATATCACACATGATCCCATACTAAAGTAGCACCCTGAAGTGCTCTTCCTATCGATGCCACTTCCTGCCCAATATGAATCAACATAATCCTCCAAGTTAATATTCTGATTTTCCTCATACTTGATCCCATAATCAACTGTACCCTTTAGGTACCTCAAAATATGCTTTGCAACAATTAAGTGAACATGTCTAGGATCTGCCAGGAAATAACTCAATGTGTGCATAGCAAAGCAAATAGTTGGTCTTGTATTTATCATGTACATCAAGGACCCAATCATCTGATGATACATCGTAGCATCAACCGACTCTGATGAAGCATCACTTAAAAGATTTTGGTTCGATGCCATAGGTGTGTTCATGGCCTTGTAGTCCATCATCCCAAACCTCTTCAGGATCTCTACTGCATACTTCCCTTGTCCCAGGGAGATTCCATCTGCATTCTGCCACACCTCCATGCCTATAAAGTAGTGCATCATACCCAAGTCCTTCATCTCGAACTCAGCATCAAGCTTCCTCTTTGTATCAGCAACCAACCCATCTTCACCTGTTACAAATAGGTCATCTACATATAGTAGGAGTATCACTGGGTTCCCTTCTTCAACCTTGTAGTAAAGGTTGGAATCTGATTTACTCTTGGTAAAGCCCAAACTACATAGGAAGCCATCAATTATACAGTACCATGTCCTGGGTGCCTATTTCAAACCGTTCAGGGCTTTCTTCAATTTACACACATGAGACTCCCTGTCGTGTGTCTCAAAACCGAGTGGCTGCTCCACATACACTTCCTCTTCTACTAAACCATTCAAGAAAGCAGTCTTGACATCCATTTGGTGTATCTTCCATTTCATTACTGCAGCCAAAGCAAGTACCAATCTGATGGAAGTGTATATGGCTACATGTGTAAAAGTCTCTTCATAATCTCTTCCTTCTTTCTGGGAAAATTCATGAGCCACAAATCTTGCTTTATATTTCTCTATGCTACCATCTGTAGCATGCTTGATCTTGTAGATCCACTTCAAAGTCATGACATACTTCCCCTCTGGTCTTGGGACAACATCCTAGACATCATTCTTCATGATCAACTGGTACTCCTTGATCATAGCATCCTTCCATTCTTTCTTCTCTGCTAATTCTTCATAGTTGGAAGGTTCTTTATCAATGAAGTCACACAATAGTGATACATAACCGAAGCATGACTTGGTTCTTTTCCTCTCTATGTGCACTTCTTCTGGAGCCCCGTATCTTTCTGCACCTTGGATAGCCTCTCGTACCCATGCAGGTTTCCTCTTCTGAGGATTCTTATTTTGGGGTGGATCTACAGGTTCTTGTGGTTCTTCTATTTCTTGATCTTCATCTTGATTTGCATCGTTCATAGTTGTATCTTAAATTCTGGGTACTTCTATTTCTTCAGAGTCTTCAACTGGTATCTTTCTGGATTTGTTGTAAGCTGAATCTTCGTCCAATATTAAATCTCTGCTTGTGTCTATCTTCTTGAATCATGGGAAGTATATTTTGTAACCTTCCAAGATTTCACTGTATCCCACAAATATACCCTTCTTTCCTGAAGGATCTAACTTTGTCCTCTTTTCTTTTGGAATGTGTATGTACACTGGACAACCATATATTCTGAGATGGCTGACTTTTGGTTTCTTGCCGGAGAAGACTTCTTCAGGTTTCTTGTTCTCGAGTACTTTATGTGGAGTATGGTTTTGTACATACACAACTATTCTAGCAGCTTCTGCCCATAGATGCATAGGAAGATCTTGATCATGAAGCATTGCCCTTGCAGCTTCCATAATCATTCTATTCTTTCTTTATGCAACCCCATTCTGCTGTGGATTATGTTGCGCCTCATTTTGTTATCATTTTTGGCATTAAAATAACACATTTAAATGCATATTTTATGATCTTTCGTGTATTTTATGTCATACAGATCATTATTCAACCTTGGGTATGAGTATATTTAAGGTTTATATGAACCTTTATTATTATTATTATTTTATGGTTTTAATTAATTAAAAATAACATTATTGGAGTACATTTGATATATTAAGTGATTTACATATTTGTTTGCAGATTTCATAATATTTTTGGGCTAAATTTATAAACAAAACGCATTCAGATTACCATTCAACCTGATCTGCACAATCACTATCCAGCTACATGTCTAGCTCATCACGTAGCTCTCTATCCAACTTCCCATCCAGCTCGTTAATCAGGCTATGTGCTTTCCATAACTGATTTCAGGAATTTAATGTTGAAGTAGTTATACAAATGGCTTGATGTCCATGCGTTCAGTTGATGCAGAAGATCATGTTCTAGAAGATCACCCTCATACTGCCACTACTCGCCACCACTCCACAGCCATGAAAGAAGGAGCTCTCATTCTAGAGACTCGCTACTATGTATTGTCCGCTACCCAACACACTGAAATACCCCACGCTGGAGAGGGATCCTGCATGTGACGTTCACATTGAAGAAAACTAGACTTACACCAAAGAAGAGATATGCCTATGCATTGGCCTTAGATTTATTAATGATTGAATAAATTTACAAAGTATTCGACCACTAAAGGGTCGATTTGCTCATCTCTGTGAACAAATATATAAACCAGGCTTTGCGTGAGAGCTAGGGAGCTCGTAATTTTACTAGTTCATGTCGTGATTTGTTTTTCTTCACCACGCTGTAATTTCATTCCACATTCTTAATGAAATTATGTACATTATTTTGTTCATGGTTGCGTTTGCGTAGGAGTTAGATAGGAATCCCTTGATTGCTGAGAGGGCACCTCAATACGTGTTTTTGTTATTTTCTCTTTCACAGATAAATAGTTTTGTTTTAATTTGTTCATGTGATTATGTTACTGTAATTGTCCATTTATTTACTTTTTGTGATATATGTTTGTCGTAGTTAATGTAATTTACATTATGTTGTTAATGTAGTATTTTCCTATAGAATTTGAGTGACCGGTCATGTGTAGTTTGTTTTCAGTTTTCCTTTCAGTCTTCTCTTTCGGTTAAATGCTTAATGTTATATTTACATATAGATAAAATTTAGTTAGTCTTAGGTCTGATTTATAGTTAGAATTAGTTTCGTTAACTTTTGGTTATATATAGATTAATTCAGCAATGTTTCAGTTTGTTTTATTTTATAATAGAAACAATCTATTCATACCCATAGATTAGTAATTCCTTTTGATTATTTTAATTATTAATTAGGTTTAAATTATATCCTTTATGCATCTTGTTTTCATATGCACAAAATCAGCTGATAATTAAATCATTTAGGTCTATTTTTATTATTTTATGTATACAGCCTCTCATTTGGACCGTGTGTTTGGACTGCCATTTGGACCTTCATTCTAGACTGTCGTCCAACCTTCCATCTGACCTTTAGTGTTCTTAGTTTATTTTTAACCTGTTTTCAGTTTTATTTCTTTGGATTTTTGAATTTATGTTTTGGTAATTAGGTAATAGTTACATCGGCCTCTAGGACCTTAGGTTAGATTATTTTAAAAGTTTTTATTAAAATCCCTTTTTGTATTTCTTTTCAACCAAAGCATGTTTTTGAATTATGATTTGATTTGCTTCTTTTGTCTTTGATTTCCTCATTTATCATCGCTGTAATATCTGATAATTGTATGTCTGGTTTAGTTTAATTCATCATTGTTTATATTGAATTTAGGGTTATACTTGTTCATTTATGGAAAATACACCAATACTTTGTAGATTTATACTAGCATAGGATTTGTTCATTTAATTGTATGTTTACTAAAAAATGATTATAGGCTATAGATTTAGAGAAGTCTTCTTAATTAAGTTTTCTTTATTATTTTTTCTACTTGCTTCTTTATTTATTTTTTCTACTTATTCATAAATTAGAACTTTCTCAGTTTCTGAAGTTGTTTATGAAAGTTTTCCCATTCTTAGATTAAGAAGAAGAAGGGTTAATTAATGAGTAGTCTGATATTATTCTAGTATGATGTTTTTCTTTAATGACATTAATAATTAAATTTTTAGGAGTTTGACTCGGTTTTTCATTTTGAAAGACCTTTCAATATTTTGTTTCTAAAAGTATTTCTACAATGCCCTAGGAACCCCTCTACCTTCTTATATATATTTTTAGCAACTCTAAGTCTACCGACTGTTGAGGTCTGGAAAATCGCAGGTAACAACAGTTAGGGACTCTCCCTAGTAAACGTTCCCAACTAGCCCGAAACTGTTTGGTATGGGGAATCCGTTCGGTTTATGGTTTGGCTATCGTAGGTCAAGTAACAAAATAACAGGTTTTACCGGTTACGGCTCGGTCCACCGTGTATATTTTTAGTTTTTTGAATTTAAGTATGATGTGCAAGTGCCTATCTAAAAATGCAGATTTATAGAGAATATGAGGAGTGGTCACAATGTGATGCGCAGGTTCTTACCTCTCATCTTAACTCTCTCGCATCTAAATCACACATAGCAAGAAACTAAAACTAACTATCTAACCTATCCCTAGGGAGCAAGATTATCATTTATCAATGAGTAATGTATTTCTGTGCATGCATTAAGAAAAATCACAGATAGTTGTTACTTATTTCAAAACACATGAACATTAATAGATATATGAACAACAAGATAACTTATTGTTTATGAAAAGCCTTCATTACTCACAGTGGAAATTTCATAGAATATACTAGAGCGCATTCATAACAAGAACATGGGTTCAAAGAGTTAGAACGATCTCACAGTTAATGGACAAAAGCTGAAAATAAAATAGTTCACATTCAATAGATCCATAGCACAACATTTGAAACATTCCACCAAGATTTCTCCAACAGGAAACTTGTAATTCTTTATTGCAAAAGGAAATAATTCTTCTTACAACATACTCTCACAAATCTATCTGGGAAAAATTCCTCTCCCCTTGCTTACATATAACTCTCCTATATTTATACAAAACAACAAAACCTTTAGGTTTCCCCCCAGGTGACCTTTGGGTTCCCCCAACTGTTCAATCCCACCATTTTGTCTTTTAGTGAGTGATCATGACTTATACAATACGTTACATTTTAGATTAATATTTAAGAGCACTTTATAAAGAGGGACCAGCTTGGTAACTGATGAACATTTTCCAAGCTTGGGCCTCTGCTGCTATCGATTTTGCTCAGTAATCCATCAGTATTTTTTGAGATCCTATTGATCTTAGACCTTCACTTTCTTCTTTTTTGAGCAACATCGCTACTTCTTACTTTTCCTTTCTTTAGCCAATTCCCTTCTGCTTTGTCTTTTAGATATGTCTTATTTTCAATAACAATCATCAAAATGGGTCTAAAACATCCTCTCAGTCCATCTGTAGTTAAAACGAAAAACTCATCATTAATTTGGACTGCATTCAAGATCATCTAACTTTTCAATAAAATGTAAACCACACTGCCAATAAAACTAATCATCAAATGTGATGCCCTATATTGTGTTCTCATCATGAAAACCCTAACTTGATAAAAAAACAAAAATCTCCATTGCCCATAAAATAGGGTAAAAGCTCACAAAAAATGGCGGGAAAAAACCCTCACTAATGGGAAAATATTAAGAATCGGGTCGACAAACTCCTCATTAGAGAATGGAACAACTATATGTTGCATGGTTAGTTCACTAAGGAGCTGCAACGAAGGAAAACATATGGACTACGGCTTCCGTGATCAAATGAAAACTTCGACGATTGGAGGTTTTAAGGACTATGTATCGACGACTTAAGACACAAAATAATCCACAGTATCGGCAAGACAAAGCTGATTCCGCAATGTCTACGATATAAAGCACTAGATGCCACCGAAGTCATGTATCGAAAAATGGAACACTATTCAATAAAGCGTTAGAACTTGAAAACACTAAACATCGGCGAGATAGTTCACTACGGAGCTGCAACGGTAGGAGAGAGATTGACTACGGCTTCCGTGACAATAGAAAATCATTGGAAATTGGAAGAACTAAGGACTATGGATCGGGGAGTTAAATCTTGACGTTGCCGCCATGTCGATAACACAAAGGACTAGCCATCCAATTAAATTCAAACATCGTTCTGATAGTGATAAAGTCAAAAAGGATTTAAACAATAAAACCAAAAATACCACATAAAGCACATCGCAAAAATAGGATTGTCCATCAACGGCATAGAGAACTAATGCCCTGATTTGTTGTTCAACTAACTTCCGACAACGATCATCGAAAAACCCAAAAAACATTAAGTACTCAAAAGACTTTCAGCTGAGCAGCGATAAAATTAGTTCGCTTCACCTCCGAAACAACGGCTGCATAAAGAAGTAAAGCTCCGATTCAAACTTTGACTGCCCTTCAATAGTGATAAAACAAAACCATTGAAAAATAAAAGAAAAGTTAAGTGTTCGAATAAAACTAAAGATGTTTAGCTGGGTGACGGTTATACTAGATTTTTTAAACTCCAAAACATTAGAAAGAAAATAGTTAATGAATCATCCGACTTCCAATAGTGGTAAACAATTGACCTCAATTCAAACTCAAGAAAATCCAAATTTGCAGTAGAGGAAAGACAGAGTTCAGGAATCCAAAAAATCCCAGGCAAGATAAAATTAAAAGGAGGGTCCAAAATTTTTAAAAATTTAGGAAAAACGTTGCAACTGCAACACCAACCCAGGTCAATAATTAAATATTAGGTGTATTTAAGATAGTAGAACACACCCAACATTTTGGTTCCGTTGTCGGGGAGTTGTTCTGTAAGTTAGAAAAAATAAAATTTGCTTATGAAGTTTAGTGATAGGTTGGTGGGGGGGGAGTGGTAAGACAAGAGGTAAGAACTTGCACATTTGTTATAACAGGTGCCCCCAAACCCAGTAGTAGCAGTAGTCTAGGTTTTCCTTTGTTTAGTTTTTCATGAACAGAGTCTACATAGATAAGGATGGATAGGTTGCCTTTAGGTTACACAACAAGGTGGGGGGGGAAATGGTAAGATGAAAATATGAATTCACTATCGAATTTCCATAGTGTGACAGCCTAATGCATCCACTTTAGTGGGTCTCCCCAAACCCTTGTTGTTCCTTTTTTCGCACAAGTGTGTTTACTTTACGCAAAGTTTGATTTATTTCCCTTAAGCATTATTTTCTTTTCGCAAACGTAGATAGTTTACTTTTTCATAAGTTCAATTTGATGTACATGTTCCTGTAGATAATTTAATTTTATGCAATTTACCCGTATGCAAGTATAGGGACTCATTTTACAATTAAATCACTTAGTGGTGTTCTGTGTGCCACCGATCATGCTAACAAACTAACAGGAACATTTGAAAGGAGAGCTTTAAGATAACACATGAAAAACTATTTATATTGTTGGAAGATATGGTAGGAGAGAAGGATGAAGAAGTTGTTACCTTTGAATTCCCTATTAGATATCTAGGAGGAATGACACAAATACAGTATGTTCCCCCATCCATTCTACCAAACTTTCACGGACTAGAGAATGAAGACCCCGATGAATTTTTATTTCAAATGGAAATACTTTGTAGAGCATACAATGTTCAAAATCTGAAAATTTTTCCTTTTACATTGAAAGGAGCAGCTCTCTGATGGTTCATGAGCCTAGGTGGGAATAGCATTCAAAATTGGGAAGACATGAAAAATATGTTCTTGAAAATATACCAAGATTATTGTAGGGTCAATGAAGGTATTTTTGAAATAACACAGGGATAAGAAGAAACTTTGGAAAATTACGTCAAACGCTTTCAATACAACCTTCAAAGATCAAAACTAAGACAATCAGGAAATGATACCTTGAAAATACTTTTACTCAAAGGCATAAGAAATGAATATTTAGAAATTTTAAGTCTGATGGGAACATGTGATGTATTTCATTCATCATATGATAATGTTTGTGAATTATGTAGAAGGTATTCAAGAGGAAAATTCAAGATTAGTAAGAATATACCCTCTTCTCAGCCTCATATTAACCCCTGTCAACCTTGTTCACAAAGCCTTTTTGTCCCATCTGATGATTATAGGGATACTCTCTCTTATGATGCAACACTTCCTATTCTACAAGATTTTTAACAATATCCCATTTTCCAGGCAGGACCAACCACACAAGCTGGTCAATTACACCTGCCACAATCACCTTCTCATAAACCTCCTCTATGCCCTACGCACATTCCTATTCAATCCATTCCACATTCTAACAACGGTAAAGTAGTACAATATGCTTACAGTGTTGAACTGTAACATTTACCCACCTTACCTACCTCACCAACATTATTGCAAGAAATTCATACGAGATTTGGAGAGGTTATAGATCAAGAGATTGTGAAGACTATGAAATAAAGTGAAGTTTCTACTTGGCCTTTTCCACAAGAAGACAAGATCAACCTGGGAGGGACATTAGAACTTGAACCTGAATATTCCCCATCACCAAACTTAGATTCTTTATACATCCTAGAGTTCAGTGAAACATCTCGTGACATAACAAATGAAGAAGAAAACATAGAATACATAAGTTGAATTGAAATATGGTTCCAAGATGGAACCAAGCCACGGTACCATCCTCTTCTTCAATTTTTATTGCTGCTAAATCAAACAGCTCGGTTGATTCTTCATGTCCCGATAATCATTGTAATATTTTTCTTATATGTGGATATAGGTATATTTTTAATTTTTCTTCGAACATGGTTACATTGGAAGAATTCATATACTTGAATTGTTTTCATTCTTTTTAGTAGAATAGGATATTATGTAAATATATTTTTGTTTTATTAAATAAATAAGAGTTACTATAGGTGACTCTTTTTCTTTCCATAATGTTATATATGTTTTTATAAATAAATATGAATCATCTAACAAGTGGTTTTGAAGTCTGATTATAAGAATTTTATCTATAAGCAACTCATGGAGTATTATCTGAAAGACAATTTATGATCATAAGATATCTTAAACCTTTCTTAAAAATTGCATCTTATAGTGAAAATTAAAAACACTTCTTTGTATATCTTTCTTAACCATTTTTCTGATTCATATAGTTTTTAATATTTTGATTCAGACATGTATATTTCTGATTTTCTATTTTAAACAGTTGCGTGATAAGACTTACTCTCATTATTATGTTTTTCGAATCTCAACTTATACCTATGGATTACTAGTTTATCCTATACTTGTTATCAAAACTTGTCTCTTAAAATATCTTTGTGTGATAACTCGATAGTAGGTGGAATTTTTCCCTGTGGGGAACATTATTTATCTTTTACGAAGAAGAAGGGTTATAAGGTCAAATAACAACTTTAGGTTATTCTCTTTTGACATGATCTATGATTAAGGCCGTTATGAAATTACTTATAAGTTTATTTTACAAAATTGAATTATGTGTTTTAGTAGGGCTTAGAACTCTCTAGTACCAATCTTCTTCCATAAACTTAATATCATTATACAAGGAAAACCCACCAGGGTGCTGAACAGGCCTGCTGGCAGGAGGTCAATGCTAAGTAAAAACTTAAAACATGGAAGCTCGATAAATGCAAGTAAACCCGTCGGGGTACTGAACAGGCTCGCTGGCAACGAGACTATGCTTGCATGGTACCAAGATAAACTTGTCAGGGTACTGAACAGGCTTGCTGGTAGCAGGACAATATAAGGTAAAAAAGATCTGGTTAATGCACTACTATGCACATGATTTGGAGAATAATGATAAATATGAATATTTTTTTTTTAATTGTATTTTAAGGCCGATTGTTTTTAATGTCATTTGAGAATTGCTGTAAGTTGGGATTGGACCTAGCTATCTACTTCAACAAATACCTAGGATGTCATTATCCTAGAAATGGAACCCATAGCTATAAAATCTCACGCACTCCAAGGTAAACTCAAAATATCTTATGATGACAAGATATCTTTAAAATAAGGCACGGATGACTAGATTTTCCTATGTCATGCTTTCAGTTATCTTATCACCATTTAAGTGGTCTTTCTAAGCACTGTTATATTTTTCATGAATGAACATATCTTAATCATTTCTATTTACTAGTTAGTTTTTCTTTTTACAAAATAATAAAACAACATGATAGCACTCTTTTTATATGGAACAATTGAATCTTCTTTCTCATGGCTTGAGGACAGGCCATACCTTTGGTTTGGGGGGGAGGATTAGGAAAAATTAGTCTATTTTTTTTTAAATTACACTGTTTTTATTTTCATTATTTATGACAGATCTATTTTCTTTGACAAAATGATAAGTGTTGTTCAGGATAAATTAACAATGGAACTTGGTTATAGCATGAAGTATATTTTTACAGAAGACCAATATGGAGGACTATATGAAGGATCGAAGGATAATCCAAATGAAATACCACATGACGATCTAAACTTGGTGATATTGTAGCACTTATGACTAAAATTTGCTAACCAAATTTTGTTTTGGCAAATAGTTTTTACGTCAATGAGAATGCTTTGACTTTAAAAGTTTTTTTTTTAGCTATCATTTCACTATTAGTAACCCTATCCTTTTACTCAATCATGTATGTAAACTATCAAATGATTAATTTTATACCTTTTGTGTCATATGTTCAACTTGTTTGAAAGTTTTACTTTGGACATGGTTGAACTAATTATAAACTTTATGAACACACTCATTCATGCATATGCCTGTTGTTGGCTCACATTTCAAAGTTTTCTTTCATAGTATGATCTCTTATCTTTTTCTTTGCTTAGTGGGACCTGGCATTTCTTCGGTTTGGGGGAATGTTGAGCCTCATTTTGTTATCATTTTTGGCATTAAAATAACATATTTAAATGCATATTTTATTATCTTTCGTGTATTTTACGTCATGCAGATCATTATTCAACCTCAGGTATGAGTATATTTAAGGTTTATATGAACCTTTTTATTATTATTATTATTTTATGGTTTTAATTAATTAAAAATAACATTATTTGAGTACATTTGATATATTAATTGATTTACATATTTGTTTGCAGATTTCATTATCCTTTTGTGCTAAATTTATAACCAAAATGCATTCATCTTACCATTCAGCCCAATCTGTGTAATCACTGTCCAGCTGAATATCCAGCTCATCACGTAGCTCATTGTCCAGCTTTTTGTCTATCTCGTTAATCAGGCTGCGCGCTGTCCATAACCGATTTCAGGCATTTAATGTTGAAACAATTCTGCAAATGACTTGTTGTCCATGTGTTCGGTTGATGAAGCTTATGTTCTAGAAGATTTCCCTCATGCTTCCACTACTCGCCACCACTCCACAGCCATGAAAGAAGGAGCTCTCATTATAGAGCCTCGCTACTGTGTATTCTCCGCTTCCCAACACGCCACCATCAACCACGCTGGAGAGGGAGCCTACATGCCACATTCACATTGAAGAAAACCAGACTTACACCAAAGAAGGATATGCCTATGCATTGGCCTGAGATTTATTATATGCCTTTATGATTGACTAAGTTTAGAAAGCATTCGAACAATAAAGGGTTGACTTGCTCATTTATGTGAACAAATATATAAACTAGCCTCTGCGTGAGAGCTAGGGAACTCATAATATTACTAGTTCATGCTGTGATTTGTTGTTCTTCAGTACACTGTAATTTCGTTCCATATTCTGAATAAAATTCTGTAAATTATGTTGTTCATTGTTGCATTTGCGTAGGCATTAGACATGCATCCCCTGATTGCTGATAGGGCCCCTCAACAACCAGTGGCTTCCATGTCCGTACATGTTTTTGTTATTTTCTCTTTCACAGATAAGTAGTTTTGTTTCAATTTGTTCATGTGATTATGTTACTATAATTGTCCATTTATTTACTTTATGTGATATATGTTTGTTGTAGTTCATGTAATTTACATTATGCTGTTAATGTAGTCTTTGCCTATAGAATTAGAGTGACCGGTCACATGTAGTTTCTTTTCAGTTTTCCTTTCAGTGTTCTCTTTCAGTTAAATGCTTAATGTTATATTTATAGATAGATAAAATTTAGTTAGTCTTAGGTCTGATTTGTAGTTAGAATTAGTTTCGTTAACTTTTGTTTAAATATAGTAATTCAACAATGTTTCAGTTTGTTTTATTTTATAATAGAAACAATATCTTCATACCCATAGATTAGTAATTCCTTTTGATTATTTTATTTATTAATTAGGTTTAAATTCTGTCCTTTATGCATCTTGTTTTCATATGCACAAAATCAGCTGATAATTAAATCATTTAGGTCTTTTTTATTATTTTCTATATATAGCCTCGCATTCAGACTGTGTGTTGGACTGTCATTCGGACCTTCCTTCTAGACTGTCGTCCAACCTTCTAGTCGACCTTTAGTGTTCTTAGTTTATTTTTAACATGTTTTCAGTTTTATTTCTTTGGATTTTTGAATTTATGTTTTGGTAATTAGGTAATAGTTACATCAGCCTATAGGACCTTAGGTTAGATTATTTTAAAAGTACTTATTAAAAGCCCTTTTTGTATTTCTTTTCAATCAAAGCATGTTTTTGAATTATGATTTGATTTGTTTCTTTTGTCTTTGATTTCCTCATTTATCATCACTGTAATATCTGATAATTGTATGTCTAGTTTAGTTTAATTCATTGTTGTTTATATTGAATTTAGGGTTAGACATGTTCATTTCTGGAAAATACACCAATACTTTGTAGATTGATACTAGCATAGGATTTATTCCTTTAATTGTATGTTTACTAAAAAATGATTATAGGCTATATAATTAGAGAAGTCTTATTAATTAAGTTTTCTTTATTAATTTTTCTACTTGCTTCTTTATTTATTTTTTCTACTTATTCATAAATTAGACCTTTCTCAGTTTCTAAAGTTGTTTATGAAAGTTTTCCCATTATTAGATTAAGAAGAAGAAGAGTTAATTAATGGGTAGTATGATATTGTTCTAGTATGATTTTTTGCTTTAATGACATTAATAATTAAATTTTTAGGAGTTTGACTCGGTTTTTCATTTTGAAAGACCTTTTAATATTTTGTTTATTAAAGTATTTCTACAATGCCCTAGGAACCCCTCTACCTTCACATATATTTTGTAGAAACTTTAAGTATACCAACCCCAGTCAATAATTAAATATTAGGTGTATTTAAGATAGTAGAACACACCCAACAGATTATATAGAGTGGTTAAATTCCTCTTAATCCCTGAATCTATGCATAATTCTTTGAATTTATTTGATGTGAATTCTCCATCATTGTTTGATTGAAAGGTCTTGCTTTTCTTTTCTGTATGATTCTTGATCAAATCTTTGAACTCTTTGAACTTGCTGAATACTTCATCTTTGTTTTTCATGAAGTATATCCATGTCTACCTAGAAAAATCATCAATGAAAGAAACATAGTATATATACCCGCTTAATGAGCTGGATGACATTGGACTACATACATCGGAGTAAATGATTTCCAAGATTCTTTTTGCCTTACTTTCGCTACTTGGAAATGTTTTCTTTCTGTTCTTTCCTTTTGCACATCTTTTGCAAACTCCTTCATGTTTTTCCTTCATTTCTAGAAGTCCTTCAACATCTTTGCTTGAAAGTGGCAGTGCTTTGTAGTGCACATGTGCAAGCCTTCTATGCCAAAGTCCATTTGTCTCTACTGAGTCATGAACCAAAGCTTGTTCTGGTTTTCCTTTCAATTTCTATAATCCTCCCTCTTGCTCTCCAATTACTATTTCATCGTCAATAGTATTTCCTTTTGGCCACATGAGGACTTGTACATGTACAAATGAAACCCTCATGCCTTTAGCATCCAATGCCGATATGGAGAGAAGATTCATCCTTAGTCCTGGTACAAACAAGACATCCTTGATTTTCATTGAGTTTCCAGAGTCTAGCTTGTAGGAGGATTCACCATGACCTTTTATGGGATATTGGTAGTCATCCCCAAGTTTTACCTTATGGGGTGAAGTATGTTCGGATAGCTTCACAAAATATTCTTTGAATCTTGTCATATGCTTGGAAGCCCCACTATCAATAAGCCAATCTTTGTTTCCATGTGTGACAGTTCCCATGAGGGTAGAGATCATAACATATTATTCATCACTTGAAGATTCTTCACTTTCTTGTTTGACTCTTTTCCTGGGAGGATCATCATCCTCTATAGTGTGGGCATGATGTATTCTTTTCTGGTTCTTATTCTTTTTAGAACTATTCTTATTCATAGGACAATTTCTAGTAAAGTGTCCTCTTTCATCACATGTATATCATCTGAGTTTGGATAGATACTTGTTTGATCTTACAGAGTTATCTTTCTGGTGAGAATGCTTACCTTGGTGATGATGACCCTTATGCTTTTCTTGGATTGTACTATGAGAGCTTGATCTTAATTTCCCATCTTTTCTTCTTGAGCTACTATTCAAGATTCTTCTTGTGAGCATTCTTCTCACAACCTACTGAACTTAATTAGCTTATTTCTAACACAGATTCCTTGGATGAAAGAATCCCATGACCTAGGGAGACCATTCAAGGTGGTCATCACAATCTCTGCATTCTCCACTTCTTCATCCACTACTCCAAGTTGTTATTTGATCTAGGAGACCCTTGTAAAGTATGACTATATGGTCTCCTCATTCTGGATGTTTACATTCTGTTAGCGGAATTGAACCAAAGGTTGCGAAAGGATCGCTCCTAGGTAACATCAAAACATCGAATTCAGCTCAACAACTTTATTTAATAACTCTTGAGAGCAGACACTGCAAAATTACATCGGTTCCAACCCTTTTTCCTTCTCCAGGAGGTATATTTATAATATTTGAGACTTTCCAATCCGATGTCTCGGGAATCAAAATTTTTTACAACTGAAAAACAACTTCTAACAAACTCTAATGTGATGTGTCTACCATGACATACATAAAAAACTGAAAAATGAACAATGGACTGCGAGATAAAATATGTGTAAGAGCCTTTTATGCTTCCATCGGGTGAGTTCCAACTGTACAAAGTTCTGGGAGAGATGACCATTGGAGGAGTGTGTCTACAGAGAAAATTTCTTGCATACTGTCACTGACACTTCTATGGGTGTGTCTTAAACTTGCTCGACCCATATTATTGAATCAACCTCCATTGGTAAGGGACAGGCGACGTTGCAACCACCATGTCCAATGCTTGCACTTTGAGTTGCATAGTTTCTGGGTACGAGGTCTTAGGTGCTTTGGCACAGGTGGATTTAAAGTCAAACAACAGTTCAAATTCACTGGCCAGCTTATCGTAGATGGTTGTTCCCGATAAGGATTGTTGCATGTCTCAAAACTTACTGTTGTCTGATCAATAGTTAACCAAATGCTCCAGATACTCCTTTTGAGACAACAAAGGTCCCTTCTCTTCATAGAATAAAGGAATCCCTCTGTGCACTAGGGGCCTGAACAACCGGATCACCTCCTTGACCTTGTGTTCAATAATATCTATCTTGGCTTGTACGGTGTCCAATATCTTATGTTTAGAAATTACCTTCCTAGCCCCAGAGATGATGGCCACTCTATTTTGGATACCGTATCAATTGGTTAGATCATCTGAAAAGGAGATTAGAAAAGCAATGACATTTTCTACTGTTACCATAGGTCTTTTTTGCACTTCTCCTAAAACCGTCCAAACCTTTTTCTTGGCCTCTGTTAAATCCTTTTCTTGGTCTGCGATGAAATCTATGTAAGGTATGAACTTGTTGGTCTCTGTAATGATTTGATCCCAGATCAAATGTCTATCCCCTTGTAAGGACGATTTACCGATCACCTGCTGGCTTAATTTGGCATTTTGTTGTATTAATTCTTGGCATTTCTCCCCCAACTTTTCCCTTTCTTGTCTCTCCTTTTCCTTTTCCTCCTCCATCTCCATAAGATGATGTTTTAACTTGGTAAGATCTATATCTTTAAGGCCTATTTGGGAGATTACTCTAGAAAGAGAACTGGTGTCTACTTCTCCAACTACACTTATGGGATGGATTGAAATTTATGTGTCCTTTTCTTGAATCTCTTTTTCCATTGTCGCTAGTGTAGCCTTTAATTCTTTTTCACTCTCCTTCAGAAACTTGGTATTTATTTCCCACTTCTTGTCCTTCTCTTTGAGATTTAGTAGTTTGGCTTTACAATCTGTAAGCTTAGATTTCAATGTCTCTTTCTCCTTTTCGAATTCATCCAATTCATCTGTCTGAGCGAGCTGGGTAGAAGGGATTTTCAACTTCTGTTTTAGTAGTTGGATCTCCTTCTCTTTCTCGTTTAGCAACTTCTGAGCTAGATATCCTTTAGGTGGTGGACCCTTTATTTGTACTGCTTCATTTTACAAATTTTTAGTTTGGGCCTTGAGGGCTTTGTTCTCGACTCTTACCTTCCTCAAGAGATCTATAGTTTTTGTTTTACTTGCCTCCAGCTTGGACATTTGTAGTGTGGCTTTCAACAATCTGGCATTCAAGCTATCCCCGGTGTATCTATTAAGTTGGATTATGTCGGTAGTGGGAACCTTTGTGAGGTTGACATTAAATTTGACGCTTTGTTTCCCATTGTCAAAGCTAGGATGAGGGTGTCAGTGGTGTGATTTGTCACAGTTTATAATGCCACATTTGGGTAGGGCAACTGCATTACCTCGTCATACAGCTCCGATGTATCCTTAAAAGTTTTATTATCCCTTTCCTAGTAAGAGTCTAGACAGTCTTCTTTAGAGGCATGCCTATTTGGAGTCTATCCATCAAATACATATTCCTGGATTTGCAACTTGGATACTTCGGGCTCTTCTTGTTCTTGTTTTTCCCCCGCATTTTTCTTCTTCATCTACCCCTTTGTTCTGCTCCTTTTAACCTACACTAATGGATATTCTTGTTCTATTTTTTGCTTTTTGTCCATGCTGGCAGTGTCTACTTTTTTAGTATCCATAGGCTTTGGATATCCTCTTTTCATTGAACTCCCTGAATAGCTGACCAACAATGATACATTCCCAACTATTGCAACTACTTTGGACAGTTCCCTTTGGGGAGAAGTTACCCATGGCAGGGGTGAGACAAAGCTTCATCCTATGCTGACATCCATAGTAGTAGGATTTGGGAAACCATATCAATTTGCCGCTACCCTGAGCCTGGGTATTTCAATGTGCTCAAAAGGATTGCACTTATGAGCCTTCCTCCTTTTGTAAATTATTTGATGTGGGTCGTAATTCACAACTTGTTCTAGAGAAAATCCCATGTCTTTGAGTAAGTTTCCAACCAGTGGAAAAGAATCCCCGCTCCTGACTGTGTATGGTCCCACTTCCCATGGGAAAATCAAATTTGAGCTCTTATTATAGTTTAAAAAGTGTTCTTCCTCAACAGTGAGCCTCTGCCTGATTAATTCCAGGGAGAAAACCCTGGTAGTTAGAAAATTTGGAAGAATGTGGGGTTGGTGCACAAAGCCATAAAATATTATGGTTGTTTCCAATTCTATCAGGAACCAGTCTCCTATCATCTTTCTATGAGACAATTGTAGTATTTGCCTCATGTCAGGCAACACCCTGGGTGTCTTTTCTTGAAAGAAAAGGTCGTACACTTCGTCCATCAGATGGTTCATGAATTTGCAGTAGTCCTTGGCCATATCACTAATGATCTCTAACTCAGGCACTTGTAGGTATTCTTTGTTGTAAGCTATAAAAGTTCTCAGCAAAAAGGACTGGTTTAACGTCCCCGACCCTTCTGTCACATGCCCCAATTTTGAAAAAAAAAATATCTTAATTGATTTTATTAAAGACATTATGTTAAATTTTATGTTAAGTTGTAATTGATGACTTAGCAGAGTCAAGGATATTGAATGTAATTCTGAATATTTTACTTATAAATAAATAAAAGTGGAGACAATAGATTAGGAGAGCTATTAAAAGAGTGTTTACTGTTCAAGTTTGTGGAGGAGACTGAGTGGAGAGAAAACAAACAAGTGGCAGCATCCTAAAACACTTCCAACTATTGCAAGTGGAAACCTCCCTACATTTGGGGGTCATGATCCCCCACGAAAGTGGGATCAGAGCAGGTGGCTCAATTAATGACAACAAACCTAAACGACCTAGGCAATCTTTATAAAAATGCCCATTGAAGAGACCTGAGGCTGCTCATTCCAGGTAAGTGATCATTCAGGTGAATGTACTTCAGAGGAATTGAATGGCAAGGGAATTTGTGGAAGTATTTTGAGTGGTTAACTGCTAAGTGATCTAGTGCAACTTTTCAGCTGAAGGATCTTATTGCTGAGTGCAGAGTGATTACTGAGTCATTGGACTAGTCTATTGTTTGTTTTCTCCACCAGTTCTCAGCCAAGGAGACTAGGAACAAGTTCAGGGGTCCTGAGGAGATGTTGTTTGAGTGCTCTCCAAGAGTTGGTAGGGAGGAAAAACCTCCTAACGCTGTTGTTTTCTAGCTTAATCAGGTTCTACAGTCTTTTTGTTTTACTGTGTAGATGGTTAAATGTGAGCCTGACTGATTAATGAATGTTAAATGTTTAGTTGTGAACTATTAGAGTTAGTAATATTTTAGTTATTTGAAAGAATGAACCTGAAATAGATGAAAAATAATCCTAACCTGCATTTTTCCACATCTGGAAGGACCAGACCGTACTCCAGCACAGGCAGTGTATTTAAAATAGATGAAGGATATGATAGAAATCTGAAATGAATAGATGTATTATGCATTTCATAATATCAAAGTAATTTATTTTTGTATGTAGGTTGTTATCAGAAAAGAACAATAACCTGTTTAGTTATGTTTATTGTTTAACCAGCTAGTTGATGTAAGTATGCTAGAAAAAAAATAGCCATAACTCTTTACAGGTAGCAGGTTTATCATATTAATAAGTTATTCAAGTAGATAAGTTATTATTCTTACACAGTACTTTAATTTGTGATTAAAATCAAAATATGCAGGAGGGTAAACAATGATATATATATATATATATATATATATATATATACTTTTCCTTGTAATTATATTATTAACTTGTAGCAGAGGTAGTAGAAATAACTCAGACAAACCACTTTATTTTATTTTGTTAAGTAAAGATTTAAATCAGAAATACTTATTTTATTTACTGTTAATAATAACTGACTATATCTACAAATATTCAAACCTCAAGTAGGGTGTTATTATAATAATTAAATTCTAAAGAACAAATTAAGTACAGAGTTTATGTACATCTTATCAAAGAACTTTAATAAAACCTATTTGTATTTTATTTATAAAAACAACTAAAATATGATGATAACTAACATTTAATAAATGTTTATTTATAGAAAGAACTATTTCTTTTAACTTATACAAACAATATATACTTTTAAAAGAAAGTACAAGGTCGAAACGCTAATAACAAACAATATATGTAATTGACAATCTTTTAAGCGATAATCCAATTATGTGGATTATTTATTATTAAAAAACTAAACTGTTATAAATTATTACTGTCCTTTAAGGAGAGTGAAAAGACAATTATAATAATATAATTGTAAATTTACACTATATACCGGTAACAATAATTAAATCAATTAAATTAAGTAACTAAAGCTTAAAGAACAAATTCAAGAATTTATTTTACACAAGGGTTACCTATAGGAAACCCTAGCTCGAATTTCTGAGCCTGTAAGTAAATAATTATATAATATGATGGAATAATAGTATTTAATCCATTAACAATATTCTTTATGCAAAATAAATAATATACATGAAAATTTCTATTAAACAGGCGAATAGGGTAAAAACCCTAGTTTACAAAGTCACGGCTTGAGCCGGAGTTACCCTGCTGTAAGCGAGGGTTTAAACAAAAACAAAAACTAGTAAACTGAAGAACAACAACCCAATATTGGGTAACAACCAAGCCGTAAATTTTTCCAACTGGAAACTGTCCCCTAAGGACTGCACAAGTAGGGAAAGCCATTTGATAACTAGGGCTTACCCATAGCCAGAGCGCCAGTCCTTTTGTGAAGTGTTTTAGGCCAAGGGTTATGCAAACTGTTACCTACAAAATGAAACCAAAGTTTAATTAAAAAATTTCTTTTAGAACTATATACTGAAAAGAAAATCTAGTTTTAAAACTCTAAAATGTTTACATTACCTGAAAGTGAATATTATGGAGCCACGAAGGAACAACAGCACCGCAACCAACATAACGAGAAGCAAAACCCTCATACTTGTAGTGACAGAGATGACAAGGACTCATGTACAAGCCACACTGACAGCAATAGCAAGAAAAAGCATGGGGAACGGCCATGAAAGAGTTAAACAATGAAGCTAGAGCTGTCACCAACAAGCAAGGCATGGAAATGAAACTCTCAAACCCTACAATGAGGGAAATGCTTAAACCAGCAGTAAGAAAATCTTAACCTATCTCTGCAAGGACAGGCCATGGATGAACAAGAAGGAGCCACATACAGACTGTAAGCCAAATGCTATGAATATCAACAAACCCTTACAGAGATAAGGCTCACAGTACAAAGAACGAGTTTTGAGACTGAATAGTGGAAGATGAAACAACTGAAACCAAGACTCGTAACACAACTAGCAACCAGAAGGGTATCATGGCCGCCATGAGAATTGTTGCAGAGCAGGTCGAAGGCCTGAGGACTACGGAGGGAAATGACGAAGAGTAGGGTTACAAAGAACTTATATCTCTAGTGCACGGATAGGAGAAGTCCACATGCCCACTTCAAAAATTAAACAATGCATGGGTCGAGTTCTATAGTCACCTGCATGCAAATAATTTACAATTATTTATATAATGATTCATTAACAAATAATGCAGGAACTATATTGTTCAATCACTTATAAAATTCGTCACTCACATAATACGTCTTAACATAATGTTGTTTGGGCGTTAGTTAACACGAATTCTCGGATCGTTGACCAATCGAAGGTATAGTAATCATATAGTTCGAGACTATTATGATTGTTTATAATTGATTTATAAAACAAACCCTTTACTCATAAACCAATCAGCTTGGGGTGGAAATGATTCATCAAATCATTTACAAATGTCGATATTGAAATGTGAACATTATGATTACCATGTTTATCCACGTTAAAATATAATAACTATTTGTTTAATGTAAAGTCCAAGTTGAAATGTGCAAAATCATTGAACAACTATATATTTCTATGTTTCTATATACATTATGGTCAACGCAAGGCTAGAATTCTCTAAACCCACAACTCTAGTGGAGATTATGATAAAAGTTGATTAGCACAATAAAGATTAGAATCATAAATTCTTTACAAGATCAAGGTTGTTTAGACTTGTTTAGGAGCTTCAAATTAATGTCAGAATTGTATGTTTATAAACATAATAATATATATATGTAAAACCAACGTTCGATTGGAAATAAATGATAAAGATGGCTAGTATGGTAAAAGAATATATATTGAACTCTTTTGCATAGTCCATTTGGGATTAGACTTTAATAATCATTGGTTGTTTCTCAACATGGCATTTTTGCTGGTAATTTGCCATGTCTATATACTTAGTATAATGATTTTATGCTACACAAAATAATTGGTGCTTAGAATAGGATAGAAGGTGGATATTTATAGAAACATCAACCTTAGAAGCTGTTGGTAGACAGTAACTTAATACAAGGAAAGTATTATAGGATAATAAGAATTAAAATGGATTGATCCTACTCGAGTCTATAATCAATAGAACATCATGGTTTGACATAGATTTAAGATATGTATACAACAACGTTTTCTTGTGAAAAGACACTATCGTTTTTACACTAAACAACTTTAATGTCAAAAGTTTACAGGCTGTAAGTTTCCCTATAGAAGATAAATATCGAGCAACTTGATACTCAAATAAGTGGTATGATAATATATAATAACCCAAAGTGCAATCAGTATAACATTGCAAGTTATGCTTATTAAATTAGAAGTTATAAAGCAACTAATATTACAAGTTTAGAGCCACAGAAAGTATTTTACTGTCGCTACGTACAATAAAGAAAGAAACTCAATCATCTGAACTTCATTTACAAGAACAACTGAAGAAAGCAAATTTTTTTTACCGCACGGAAGTTGTTTAAAATATAGCAAGTTATTTACTAAGCTTATTAATTGAAAATAGAAATACTGTTGGATACTTTATGAAATTAAAAACGTTACTCATTCATTCATACCTGTAAACCTGTAAGAACAAGTAATCTTTCTCCATTAGCATAAATGCCAAGTAAGCCCAGGATTTCAAAGTTAGATTCACCTACTTGTCATAAAGAAAACTCATCAGTAAATTGAAATAAAAACAATGCGCAAGTAAAACTTATTCTTGTTACAAAAAGGAAACTCTTGAGTTAGCATAATTGAGATTATGTAATACCAATATTTTAACTATTTTTTTTATTGCTAACCTTTAGTTGTTAGTAAACCGCAGTTACAGCATTTTATGTTATCTCAAAAATTTTAAATTTTGTGAAAATTTGGGGGTTTTGACATGTGGTATTAGAGCATAAGGTTCAAACACTAGGCCTTGACGAAGCCCAACTAGCTTTTATGAAACATTAAATTGAATTATTATGCTGATGTATTTTCTTTTAAATGTTATTCAACAGAGAAGTTGTTTTCTGAAGTTTAACGAATAGTTATGGAAAGGCTGGAAGAATATGCAGGGGAGGAATCTCCAGTTATTGAACCAAGAAACTTACCAACGGATCCTATACCAAAGTACTTAACTACCAATTCCTTAGAACTGTTACAAACTGTAAAAGACCTAAAATATGAAATGGTGTCTATAAAATGAGAGAATGAAAGGATTCTGAGGGCTCAGGAGGAGCTGAATCAGATCCTAACAGAAAGGTTTCAAATTGAGGGTAGGGGTAGAAGAACTGAATCAGAGGATACAAGTCATCAACATAAATCTAAAAAGATGAAACATACTAAAGATGAAAGCAGTTCATCTTCTGAGGTGTTTGGTGAATGACGAAATTACCATTCTACTAGTGATAGTAGTGATGATAATCAATACACTAAAAAGAGGAAATACAAACCCTATGAGGAAATTTCTGGGAATTCAAAAAGATAAAACCACCAAACTTCAATGGAGAGACTGAGAAGGGGGAGGAAGAAGAATCTTGGTTATCTAGGATGAAGAATTACTTCTAGATATATAACTATTCTAACCAGTTAAAGGCTAGAATGGCTATCTACAACCTCTCAAGAAAATCTGACATTTGGTGGTAGGACTTGAAGAGAGTTAAGGGAATAAAAGAGAAAAATGTAAACTGGGGTACCTTTAACAGCTATTTTAAAAAGAAATTTCTGTCTGAGCAATATTATGAGGAGAGAGGAAAATAATTTTATGAGCTGAAATTAGGATCAATGACAATTGTTGTAAATGAAAGTTTCCTATGGCTAGGGTTTAAGAGGCCATCAACGTACTGGGGTTGAAAGGTGGATGCATATAGTTCTACAAGTATATATAAGCAATATTTAGAGATTATAATGGTTCATACCTTAACAAACGAAGGTTGATCCAAGCAGCCCTTCAATCCTCTTCTTGCTCCTCTCGCTCCTCTTGCTCCAAGAGACTTGCAAAATGAATTATACCTTCCTTAAGCCAATATGAACACATATAAATTAATGATAATCAAAGAAACATGAAATAATAATCTGATTAGCATCAACATCTGATCATAAACAAATATTCAATCAAACATTGAACAATGATTTGGGAAGAAGAAGGACCTCACATCTTTATTAATCTTGAAAACAAGTACAAGTATACCTTCTCTTCAAGTTCAGCACCTCAAAAAACCTTGATCTGGTTTTGATGCTTCTCTTCTCTAAGGAACTCAGCCTCCAAACTCTGCAACACAAGGAGAATGCTTATAGTGCAAAGGTGTGGGAAAAGAGAGTCCCAATTCCTCTAGCATAATGATGCAAATATTCAATTCTCCTCTCATGGATCTCCCTACCTCTATTTATATTCTTAAGGAAGAGTTAGGGTCAAAGACAAAGTAGTTACAACTGAAGGAGTCAGTTGCGTAACTACACAAACTACCCAAATTTCAAAAGACATGTTTTTTGACATTTTCAGGAGGCGTACGTGGGTTGCAGAGACAACAGTCGCGTACAAAAGGAGGTATACACGGGTTGCAATGCAAAAAGTCATGTATATAAGGCGTATGCGACTATTATATATAGCAACTCATGTACGTACGTGGGTTTGCCTTAAGGAAACTTGTGTACACATCAAACAAGTCATTTTTAGGGTGTTTATGAGCATTTTCAGACTTTGGTGTATTCTAGAAGGTTTTATCTCACTAAAATATATTTCCAATGGCGTAGAGTTGAGTTCAAATGGAGTTACCGAACTCAATATATGGGTCCTCCAAGTTAGGTGTTTTTTTAGTGACTTTCAGTGAGTTTTCATGAAGTGTCATCATGGAAGTGTCGACATGTGAAGAAAACATAAGAAAGTGGTCACAGGAAAAGATGTGTCATTTTGAGCCATAAAAGATGCCCCCTAATGTATGAGGTTAGAGGGGAAGATGATAGCCGAAATACATTATAAAGGAAACAACTGAGTATGGAGAGAGTAGAGAATCCAATATTGAAAGGCTCGAACAAAGGTAACCGAAAGAGAGATAAATGTAAAAAAAAAATGATCTCTGGGACATACAAGTCCATATACAAAACATCGCTATAAAGATATAGGCGAATCCAACATATGTATAACTGATGAAACTATCATGGTCTCTCAATATGCAAAAAGGGCACCATATCAAATATAAAGGAGTCATGGCCACAAATGAACAAGGTGGATCCATGCTCAACAATCGATCATAGCCACAAAAATACAAGGTGGATCTATGTGTTCACAAAATGTCATATAAAGTGTAACAAGGTCTTGTTCATCTTGGGCAATAAAAAAAATGACGATGCTATTGTCAGCCCAAGGTCTTCAATCCAAACCACCCAAAAGGTATGAATCCTAACCATGCGAATAAAAGAGTTGAAGTCGAACATGGAGGAAACCATTTGATTACCGGTCAATAATGAGAGCTGTTAACAAACGTGAGGGAAACCACCATTAATGAAAATGGTCCCCAAGGTACCTAGTACATTCTAACAAGTGTGAATACAAGGACCTGAAGTAGAACACTTGAATAATCCATTGAGTAGGATACATTAAGGTATTCCCACTACCCAATAGCGAGGGAAATTGTCACTGATGACTACAATCCCCAAGGTACTATTATAAAACTCTAAATCTCATCCCCGGAGCAAGATGTGTTGCAGTCAATAGGAAGAGATCTGTTGGAAGGAAGGAATTAAGGCATCCTTCATCATCCAACATGAGGTAATTCAAAGACTAATTGGATCTAGAATTGGTACTGAATTTCATGACAAGGACCACCGAATACATGATGTAATGAACTGATACCAAGGAATGGCCGACACAAAAGGTCAAGGCAACTGCAGAATGGCCAACAAAGGTTTAATCCTTGAACGGTGACCATGACACAAAAGTGACTTAGGAAGATTTTGACTGGAAAAATGACGAATGAAACAAATTTGCAATGTAGGAGACATTAACAGATTCCTCATATAATTGGAAAACAAACCAATGGGAGGAGTAAAAAACTATGAATTGGGTTAAGGTCAAAACACTAGGACCCAATTGTTGATAAACTCAAAACTAGTGCTTTGTTAAGGAAAAAAGACTTGCTGCCATGATGTAAAAGACATGTGAATGAACTTCCCTTCCCCTCTTTCTTGTAAAGGTTTAACGAGTCCAAGAAATCAAACTCGGGACCATCTTCATTTTTGGCAAGCTCGAAGAAAAGACAGAAGAATGCTTGATAAAGCGCTGATTCGTTGATTTTACGAGCCCGAAATAGTACATGCTCGATGGTGTTTTCATAGTTTAGAGAGTATAAAAACTCTAAAGAAGACTCCAAGGGGTGATTTTTCGTAAAATTTAGTCTCCCGAGGCCAGAAAAGTATAAAACAAACCACACAAGAACTCTCTTAGATTCCGAAGAAGTAAGGCACACCTTTTTCGTATTTAGTCAGGAAGGTCCGAAAAAGGTTAAATTACCACCTACATGTTGGCCCGATTTTCTTAATCTAGGCCAATAAGGAGGTTTTGTCCACACAATCAGCTTAAAGCAGCATCCGGTATGTTTGGAGTAACAAAACCTCGCAGGTTATGGTCCTGCTACCAGCTAGTTTGTCTCTTAAGGAGAACTTAAAACCAGCAAAATCTAACCTATTCTAATATTTATCCTACCTAAATACCTAAAATATCCTAAGGTTGCTTTCTTAAGGAAAGACTTCGATTTTTGGGAAGTTTTCTAAATATAAAAACTTATGTAAAGTATGCAGAATGATTTAACAATGCTAATTAAACTTAATAATTAAATTTAAAACTAATTAATCTATCTATCCTATTTAACCCTATCTCAGCTGAGAGCAAATTTAAGACTATATTAATTATTAATCAATAACAGAAAAACTGGAGTGTGATCGAAACAAACATATTTAAATCACAACAAAAGCCACTCTGTTATAATAGAAATGAAATCTAACTTGTAAACACACAGTTAATTTCAACTTCCTAAAACTGATTAATAATTAATGATCAAGATAGTCATTTGAATTTGAGATAATGCTTAGTTAAAGTCACTGTTAACATACAAATGAGATTTTAAATAAACAGAAAAGTATATCATTAAAACTTATGTTTATAGTAAACACACTAATAAACAAAACCATCATGAAATATTTATTCAAAAACACTAACTTGAACTGATAAAGTGAAATAGATGATTGAACATCAGTATGTCACAGCAATACTGAGTTAATATATAAGTTGAAAACAACACACTGAAATACATATATATATATAAAATCCAAAAAAACGAAATACCAGTCACAGTATTTGTTTGCAGATGTCCAGTATCATTCACATTAAAGCTTCAACTCCAAGTATGATATGGTACTAGTAACAACATATATTTTAAAATAAGTTTTCTTTGCACACTCCATCCTCCCGAGTTCATCAAAACTCTTCCCTTATATACTATCAAGATTCAATTTTCCTCTATAAATGTTGCATGCAACATTATAGGGATTGTTTAACAAAAAAGGGCATCTAATTACACCTACTACTAAAAATAGAAATCGACTGGCCTGAGTCGAGGCATTCCAGAAAGTTCTTGATCATTGACAAAACTCCAGCTCACAACCAAACAGCCACATCTCCAAGACATTGTATGATCACGTCGTATACTTCTGGAAAAAGAGTGGTGATAAAACTTCTTGCATTGAAGTCAATCAAAGCATCTTATTAAAATCAATTTAATACACAGCTAACAGAAATAACTTAAAATTTTAAATGCATGCCTGTTAAATCTCCGATTTTACAGGCATGCAAAATTGAAATGACCATTACCTGTTCTGCTGCGACATATGAGATGAGAAAACCATTAAGTTTCATTATGAAGAGCAACTATTCTTCTAGCTTTAGCTAGTTTAGCCTTCAACCTGATAATTTTAATATTTTGTTTTTCAATTTGTTCCAGTAGCAGCTGATTTGTACTTAAAATTGATTTCTTGGATTTTTTGTATTGATTCTTCTTAATGTTCACCTTTTTCCACCTATCAATCCATTCTAACAATTCTTTTCTAAAAGTTTTGTTTCCTTCTTCCAATAAGGCTGTACTTGATAGACACTGTTTGAGCTTTCCTTTGAACTCTGTGATTTTATCTTGATAGACATTGCCTAACACCTGTTGCAAAGTTTTGTCTTCTTTATTTACCTGAGGAGAACGAGGAATGTCGCTATACTGACTGTGTAATGGTTCAAGATCTACGACGTTTGCATTTGTTTTTGATTGGATGCCTTCGACATCATCTGATTACACATCACTTCCCTGCGCAGTACCAGAATTCCCTACATCCATTGTGTTAGGGACAGACAACGGAATATCATCCTCAATATTTACAACTGTAGGTTTAGTAGCTGTATATTTGGAAGTATGTTGATCAGCCCTATATCCTGAAATCGAATGAATACTATGCATGCTCCTTGTGACTCTTCGCGAAAACGATAAGTTTTCAAAACCCAACCCTTCTTTGTCACAACTAACCTGAGCCAAATTATTTAACTTATGCATAGAATCTTTATTGCATTCCTCAGGTTTATCTGCTTCATCATTTTTATCAATTTCACCTTCGGCTAATCCTTCTTTTAGGTTTGCAGGGTTGCTATCATTCTTACCAGGTTCGGGTTTATCCAAGATTTCCCTAGAATCACAAGGAACTGAAACCCTATCATCATTTTCATTAATCTCATTATCTATGGGCATGTTTACGACCTCTGGTTCCTTAAACTCTGAGCTATTAACCTTAGGATTTGTGATCTTTCGTCTTCTACGAGTTTGTGGAGATGGATTAGGCCAGTACTGTGTCGGCCCCAATTGACAATCAACTAGAAACTTATCCCAAGACACACCTTTAGCAGATAATTGGAATTGCAGTAATATTTTAATCAACCCATGGTGACAAAGACTACTGTTAGGGTTATTGAAATTCCTAACAGACTATGACATTTTCTTAAGACTTTTCCAAAGATAGAATGGCAAATTAAGTTTACAACCCTTTACTGCTAACAGTAACCGTAAATGATACAAGTGCAAATGGGAATAGCGTCCACAACAGGTCACGTACCTTACTAAGATTTCATAGTAAACTCTTCATTTGGGCTTCAGAAATTTCACAGGGACGCCTATCCTCAGCTTTGTTTTATCCGGTAATGGCATTAACAAAGCCAAGCACTTCTTCTTGTTGACCATAGTGCCCACCTGTGGGAGTTTCGTAGCTTCAGCAATTTTATCTTTGTTGATAACAAACTCGAAACCCCCAATTTGCACCCTGTCATCTTCAAAACTCATTGCGAACATCTTAGTAATTTCCACATGGTGACCATCAAAACGCCTAAAGAAATTTGCCCATCCCATTTTCTCGAATCTCTTGGCAACTTCTTGGTTAGCTTCAATAAGTTCAAACCCTGAAATCTCAAAACGATTCAGAGGAGACATGGTTTCTCCAGCACTTTCTGGGCTTCGACTCGAAATGAATGGGGAAGTGAAAACAGAGGGAATAGCTATCCATACACACGACATGATGGATAACCTTCACATGCTTCAAATCTAATTTGAGATCTAATCTCTGAACCTGCCATTTTAGCGGGATTTTAAGCAGTGATAAATGTTACAACTTCACACTATACCATGATTTATGCCAGTTTATCTACGTTTGACCATGACTGTTAGTGATAACCACTTAACTTGGCCAATGATAGATACGGTGACTGATAGAATCATCATTTCGACCATTGATTATTGACAGTGGTTCATAATTAATAGGTACAACAAAGAAAATGGAAATGACCATCAGCATTTAACACTGTCAACACGACGTTTCCATATGCATACAACCGTCGATTCTATCAAGGGGTGAAGGCCACATTTTCATACCAGCTCATTAATCCAAATGATAACTGTTTATCGATCTGACAAATGGCTTCTTGTATGGCCAGCTAATCCAAATAATCATCGTGTTACGTAAGGTGATAAAATCGCACTCCCAAATTAACAATGCTTTTGATAGAATAACTAGATTAATATCTAAGCCATATATTTATGCTATGTATGTACAAGACTAAGGTTTAAGCCCTTCAAACATCCTATTGACACATATCTAACGTTATATAGGATATTTGAATGATGAAACAAAGTAAAACTTCCCTATGTGAACAACATTTGCTCATATTTACAAAGTTCATAGTATGGTATTACATATGGTATTATTTTTTGAAAGTTACTCTTAGTCTTAGGACTAATAATACCCTTCTTAACATAAAATGTGTTTTATTAATTTTCACTTGGCATCAATCCTTAAAGTCACATAAATTTATCTTGATGAAATAAATTAATGAAAAATTTATGAAACTTATCTAACAGTTGTTTAAAGGCCAAGTTAATGAGCAAGTTTCTTTCAGCTCCAGAATCATTAAATCACCTTCTTTTGATTGAGAGTACCTTCAGAATCAATGATTTTGAAGGTGCTCTTTCATAATTTTGAATTGATAAATCACATGGAGAGCTGATCTCTCTTCATTTCTTGATAAAATGAAGAGGTTGTTGCTGGCTGCCAACAAATGGCGACGACCTGGGAGAACCAGTTATCTCTGCTTAAACAAGAGGATCAAAATGAAATCTCAAAACCTGTTAAAACAAATGATCAAAAATCCTTTATCCATATTAAACCATTTTACTCATATTCATAAACATAACTCAGAGATATTCCATCTTTTAAAATAGAAATTTGATTAGGGATAAACTTACAAATATCTTAACCGAAGCAAGTACTTTTTAGTAAAGATGATCTTACCATCAGCATAGAATATTACTCTTCTGAAAACTTTCTAGAACCTGTTCCATAGCATGATAATTTTCTTTTGCTTGCTCTTTCTTTTCTTTTAAAACAATAATTCTGCCTGAAGACTACTATCTGGGTTTGGTGTCCCAATGTGATAGTATCATTCACGAGAGTTGTCTGAAATAAGCATGCCGACTCGTGATGAGATCTCCTTTCTTTTAATTTTTTTCAAAATCAAAAGCCATCACCCTGGTGATCAGAAATGAAGTTATTCCAGGCAACACTGATGATCATGATTAGGCCGGCTCATTACTGATACCTCCTATTCTTCAGACAAAAGTTATTTTTTATTGCAATTTTCATTATTTTTCTTCCTTTTTTTTATTACAAAATGAGAGATCATCACCTTGCATGGTAACCAAATGGTAATGTCAGTCATTAATATCACCAGAAAATGAATCAGCTGGCTCGTGATGAGACCCCTTATCTTTTGGTTTCAAAACCAAAAGCCATTACTAGTTTCCTAATAATGTCATACCAGTGATATTTGTGATTCTGATAAGACCGGCTCATTACTGAGACCTTCTGTCTCTCATTTTAGCTTTTAATTAACTGGAACAGATGCTAGACAGTTCTCAAATGATAAATTTTTTCTAAGACTGATGATAAAGATCTGTAAAAAAAAATTTCAAAAGTATAAGCTTCGAAAAAGGTATTTTAATAAGCTATCCCTATTTCGGAAAAGGAAAAGATGAATAAAATATGAGAAACATTTATAAATAGAAACAATGAAGGTCTTTTATAGATTCAAGAAATTTTGATCAATCTGAACAAATTTTAAAAGATTTCAGCTTAATATCTTAATTTTAAAGACTGATGAGTAAACTGATCTTTATTTATTTACATTAGTCATAGCTGTTACTTACCAATGACTGGTTATATATACAAATTTTAATCAATCTAATATATATGATTTTGGCAAACATTGATTAATTTACCAGTCTGTAAGTTTATATACAGAAAAACAAATTTATTTACAAACAGCAACTAGGTATGTACATTTTTAGACAGAAAAATATCAACATAAATATTTTTTAAGAATCAGTCCATTCACAGGGAATGTCTCGGATTGTCCTTCAAGTGTCTGCAATCAAAAGGTACTTGGACCTATTTTTTCAGAAATAACAAAAGGACCTAACCACAGTTTTTGAAATTTTGTATGATCTCCCTTATCTTCGTGAGCTTTATCCCATTTTAAGACCAAGTCTCCTACCTGAAATTCTTGATCAGAACTGAATGATTGGTCAAACCATGACTTTACAATCTGTTGATGTTTGTTAAAGTGTTGTTTTGACTTTTCCCTATCTTCTTCTAATTTTAACAATGCATTAATTCTTTTTTCCATTGCTGGGCATTCTTCTTCTTGGACAGACTGAGCTAACTGTAATGAAGGTAAGAACAAATTTGGCGGAAGAATAGCTTCAGTTCCATATACTAAGAAAAATGGTGAGTTACCTATCGCAGCTTTAGGAGTTACTCTGTCTTCCCAAAGAGCATTGACCAATTCTGTATGCCAATTTTGATGGTGAGCTGAAACAGTTCTTTTAAGAATTTTCAATAAATTTTTGTTTGTTGATTCATCTAGACCATTCCCATGAGGATGGTAATTAGCTGAATATCTGATTCTTATTCCTTTTTCTAATGCAAACTGAGTCAATTCAATTGATGAAAAATATGACGCATTATCGAAAACGAGGGAATCAGGAATACCAAATCTTGTTATAATAAAGAATTCCAAAAATAGTATAACTTGATTGGTATTCACAACTTTTAATGGTGCAGCTTCATCCCAACGAGTGAAATAATCAGTTGCAGTTATTATATACTTGTGTTGCATTGATGAGGGAGGGTCTATTGGACCTACTATATCGATACCCCATTGCTGAAAAGGTCTTGCAGTTGAAACAGGTTGTAAAGGGAAAGCAGATTTTTTCACCCTTCCTGCAGCAAGTTGACACTCTTGACACTTTCTAACGAAGGTATAAGAATCTTGAAACAAGGTAGGCCAATAATAACCAGCCTTAAGAATTTCGTGAGCAGTGGTCTCTCCACCAAAATGACCACCTGCTGGTCCAGAATGCAATTCATTCAGAATTGTTTCGGTTTCATCTTTATCTAAACATTGAAGGTATACTCCGTCTGAAATTTTCCTAAAAAGGATATTATCAATTAATAAGTATGGAGCAGACTTCAATATTAGTGCTCTTTTCTTCCTTGGTTCTAAGTGATCAGGGGCAGTCCCTGTTTCCAAAAGTAATCGTATGTCTGTGTACCAGGAATCTTGAGGAGGTGGATAAAAATAAACCTCTCTGATAAGTAAAGCTTCATCAATAACAGTTTCAGCTTTATCATCAGGAAAATGAGCAGCTTCAGTGGCTAATTTACATAGCCCTTGACCTTTTATTATCATTGAAGGTTTGATTTCTAAGTCATATTCTTGAAGAGCTGTCATCCAAGGTGCCCTTTTTTCTCCTAAATATTTTCGTACCAACAAATTTCTGACTGAAGAATAAGGGACAATTACTTTCATTTTGGATTTCAACAAGTAAGGACGAAAATGTTTTACAGCTTTAAAGACGGCAAAAGCTTGTTTATCCACTTCATGATAGTTGAGTTCAGCACCTTTGAAATTTGAACTCATGAACGAAATTGGAACTTCATTATTTTGTTGATTCAATTGAGTTAAAATTGTTGCATATGCAATATCAGAAGCAAAGGTGTATAATATAAAATCCTTATTAAAATATGGACTTAGAATACTAGGAGCTTCTGAAATGGCTTCTAAATTTTTTTGAAAGGATCCTCTTTTAGTTTGTCCCCAATTAAACACAGCATCTTTTTTAATCATTTTCTGTAAAGGACGAATGATCTCTGAAAAACTAGGAATGAATCTCCTAACAAAGTTAATTTTCCCTAAGAATGACTGCATTCCTTTCTTGCTGGAAGGAAAAGTAATCTTTGAAATAGCTTGTGTTCTTTCAGGATCAATCATGATTCCGTGTTTTGAGACTACACATCCTAACAAGATACCTTCTGAAACAGCAAATATTGTTTTTTTAGGATTTAAAGATATTCTGAATTTTCTACATCGTTCAAATACTTTTCTTAAATGGTTAAGATGATCAGGCCAATGTTTAGAGTAGACAGTAACGTCATCCAAATAGACAATGACTGAATGACTAGTTAAGCCTCTAAAAGCAATATCCATTGCTCGTTGAAATGTTGCTCCCGCGTTGATTAACCCAAAGGGCATCTTACGGTAAGAGTACGTTCCCCATGGAGTTCTAAAAGCTGTTTTCAGTTGATCATCTGGGGAGACCGGTATTTGGTTGTACCCTGAGAAACCATCAAGGAGAGACAGTATCTCAGACCCAGACACCTTCTGAAGAATTTGTTCCATGGGAGGAACAGGGTAATTATCTTTTTCAGAAGCTTTATTTAAATTTCTAAAATCGACACATAACCTAATATCCCCATTTTTCTTCCTAATTGGAACTAAGTTTGCTACCCATTGAGTATGTCTGATAGGAAAAATGATCTTGGCAGCTAACAATTTATTCAGTTCTTTTTTAATTGTTGGTTCTAATGATGGGTGATATTTTCTTAACTTCTGCTGAAAGGGCTTTGATTCTTGTTTAATTGGAATTATATGTTGCATGACTTGAGTATTGAATGTTTTTAGGTCATCATATGTCCATGCAAATATATATTTAAACTCCTTAAATAATTTTATGAAAGCTGTTTTTTCTACAGGATTACAATCTATTCCTAGATTTATAGTTTGGGGATTTGATTCTGTTCCCAAATTGATGGTTTCATATTTCATCCGAGAGCTGTTTGTTTTACAATTAGGAACAGACTTAAACTTATCCTGCAGATCAAAAAACTTTTCTAACCTTAATACTGAATTGGGAACTGGTTTTACTTGTTCGAAAGCTTTTTCAACTGAACAGAAATCATTTATTACCGAAAAATCCCGCAGATTATCATCATGAGTGACTTCATCTATTGCTGAATCTTTAAAAATATACTCGTTTGTTAGAAAATGCAATACCTGCATATCATTGTCAAACACACGCCAGTTAAAAATATTATCTGGTATGGAGGGCCTAAAAATCAATTCAACAGAAAAGAAATCCGGTGTAAGATTTTCTGAAGGAATTAATTTAGATGCTACATTTGCCAATAAATCTGCTTCTTGATTTTGATTTCTAGGAACAGAATTTATGTTAAATGCATCAAAATGTGTAATCAGATTCCATACCTCTTTCTGATAACTCTGTAAATGCTCAGATAAACAGTGAATGGAATTACGAACCTGTCTAACTATGATCTCGGAATCGCCATAAACAATTATCTCTTTGATGCCCAAATCCATTGCCTTTTTCAAATCTTGTATTAAAGCTTCATATTCAACTGTGTTATTTGTACAACTAAATTCCATTCTACAAGCCATACAGGTTTTATTACCTTGAGGATCTATCAATAAACAGCCAGCTCCTGCTCCTTCTTTAGATTTTGCGCCATCAAAGTATAAAGTCCAAATAGAACTATGTGCAATTACCTTGCTCTCTATGATATTTACAATATTTACATTATTTAAATCACTGATGGTTTCCTTGAGTGAATTATTAGGAGAAACAGATGTTATATTACAAATTTCAGATTGCCGATTATTTTCAAACAGAGTGGAATTTTCAGCTTTGAAATTTCCAAATCCTAATTCATACATGTAGTTTCCCATAATAGAATCAGAAAATAACACAGGTTCACTAGGATCATGCAGTTCTGTAACAGTATGTTTCATATACCGTTCTCTATGTATTTTTATCTGATTTGATTTTCCGTTCTTAGGTAACCACAACGTTGACCAATCAGTGGAAAAGAAACCGTTCAGCTGTTGAGACCAATCTCTACTTAAGAACAATCCATATGCATCTGGAATATCAACAACAACAATGTCTATGATTTGATAAACTGAAGGGTTACAAGCAATTCTAACTAAGACATCCTTCATTTCTCCAACAACCTTTACATTTGTTCTATCTAATTGAGTTATTTGTGAATTAGATGGAACAAATTTTCCATCCAATTTCTTACATACAGATAAAGGCATAACATTAGATGATGCTCCTGAATCTACCATGCAGTTGTGAACATTCCTATTGAAAATTTCAAAGGTAAGTAAAAATGGAGGTGTTGTTGACTTAGAATTTTTACCTATCAATGAAGCTTTGTCAGCTACTGCTTTTCCTTTTTCAGTTGCTGTTGGATCATTGTTAGAACTATTTGCAGCAACGTTTTGTTTTGCATTAGGGACAATTGAACTCACTGCAGGATTTATAATATGACTATTAGGCATTGGGTATATTTGAAGAAGATCGTACATACTAATGTTTGCACGTGTCTTCTTTAAATCTTCGATTATATCATATTTTAGATCCAATTTTGGAGCATGTTGAATAGTTTGAGTACCCTTAGTGGGCAGAGTTTGCTTGCCAGATTGAGTTTGTTTGTTTGGTTGTGAATTATCAGTATTTGAGCTTGAAGCACCTGGAGTGTTTGTAGTTGCTTTACTACGAGTATTATACGCATGTTGTCCTAAAGGTGGGTTTCTATTTTCATGTTCTTTCACAACACTATCCCAGAAATGGCCGTTAACTTGTTGAGGTTCTTCTGATTCTTCATCATTTTCTGATTCCTCTTCTTCTTCGTTTTCATTCATCTCTTGATTAGGAGTTTCAGACAAAGATAGAACAACTCAAATTGTGTTAAATATTTATTCATTAGCAGTCACGTCGGGGGGTGTATTTTTATTATTTGTGTTTGGGTTTTGTCTAAATTGATTTCTGAAGTAACCCCTAGAAGGAGAAGCTTTAGAGTTAGTATTTTTTAACCCTATAACTTCATTGGTTAATGTTCGAATAGCGTTCTGTAACTGTTCTACATTGAATGCTTTATCTTTATCTGAACTAGACTTTTCTGTTTTTCTTCGAGGAAAAGAACCATATTTCCCACTTTTATCTGGTTCATAAGACATGAAATTTTTTTCTACTTTAATTGCTTCCTCAAATGTTTCTATCAGTGTTGTTTTTCCAGCTCTTTTCACAAACATTCCGGAATTCCTAGGTAAGCCTGATGTATAATTTTCAATAATTATATCTTCTGGAGGTTGAGAAGCAACTGGAATTTTATTTTTTAAAGTTAGAAACCTTTGATTGAAATCTTTGATTCTTTCTTTAGGCTCCATTTTAATTCTAGATAACTCTAGGGATAAAAGAGCAGGTGTTTTATCTTCCCCGAATTTATCTAGAAAAGCTTTATTAAATTCCTCCCAATTTGTAATAGATCCTTGGACTAATGAAAAGTACCAGGTAGAAGCTCTTCCTTCAAAGGTGAGAGGAAACAATCGACAAACAACATCTTCATGCTTAACATTCAAAGTTTGAACAGCCAACATGAATTTATCAATATGCACCTCTGCAGTTTCTTTGTCATCTGGGTTAAACTTAGGAAGAATTTTATCTGAATGTTTTGGTAATGGGTGCTGTACCCCAGGAACTGCTACAGCAGCTGCCCTTAACCAAGGGAGCTGTGGATTAGGTGGAGGAGGTGGAGGATTACCTCCTCCTCCTACATTTCCTGCCATTGGACTTCCTTGAGAGCTAGAAGAACTTCCTGAATTGGAAGGTCTTGGACTGTCAGGTGGAGACTCAGGAGGAGAAGGTGGTTGATTAGAACCACTTCCTACAATTAGTCTTCTAGCAGTATTGGTTTGTGTAATCTGCCTTTGATGTCTTTCAATATGATGATGAGGAGTACTACCAGTTATATCCAAATCTTGCGTAACTATGGTCAATTGTGGATTGTGTCGTTGTTGTCTAGGAAGACCGTAATCTATTGGAGAAATACCTAACTGATTAGCGTAAGCTCTAGTAAGGATATGTCTAGATTCTTCTAGAGTTTGAGCACTTTGTGCGGGAGTAAAGGGAGAAGTAACAGGATCACGTTCAAGGATATTCCTAACAGTTTCTATAAAAGGTGATCTACTGACTTCTGGATATTGTTGGCTGGTTGGAAATGTTTCATTAGTTTCACCTGCCATTACTTAATTCATGCCCTCCTTCTAGCACCATTTGTTGGCCCGATTTTCTAAATCTAGGCCAATAAGGCGGTTTTGTCCACACAATCAGCTTAAAGCAGCGTCCGGTATGTTTGGAGTAACAAAACCTCGCAGGTTATGGTCCTGCTACCAGCTAGTTTGTCTCTTAAGGAGAACATAAAACCAACAAAATCTAACCTATTCTAATATTTATCCTACCTAAATACCTAAAATATCCTAAGGTTGCTTTCTTAAGGAAAGACTTCGATTTTTGGGAAGTTTTCTAAATATGAAAACTTATGTAAAGTATGCAGAATGATTTAAAAGTGCTAATTAAACTTAAAAATAAAATTTAAAACTAATTAATCTATCTATCCTATTTAACCCTATCTCAGCTGAGAGCAAATTTAAGACTATATTAATTATTAATCAATAACAAAAAAAATGGAGTGTGATCGAAACAAAGATATTTAAATCACAACAAACACCACTCTGTTATAATAGAAATGAAATCTAACCTGTAAACACACAGTTAATTTCAACTTCCTAAAATTGATTAATAATTAATGATCAAGATAGTCATTTGAATTTGAGATAATGCTTATTTAAAGTCACTGTTAACATACAAATGAGATTTTAAATAAACAGAAAAGTATATCATTAAAACTTATGTTTATAGTAAACACACTAATAAACAAAACCATAATGAAATATTTATTCAAAAACACTAACTTGATCTGATAAAGTGAAATATATGATTGAACATCAGTATGTCACAGCAATACTGAGTTAATATATAAGCAGAAAACAACACACTGAAATATATATATATATATATATAAAATCCAAAAAACGAAATACCAGTCACAGTATTTGTTTGCAGATGTCCAGTATCATTCACATTAAAGCTTCAACTCCAAGTATGATATGGTACTAGTAACAACATATATTTCAAAATAAGTTTTCTTTGCGCACTCCGTCCTCCCGAGTTCATCAAAACTCTTCCCTTATATACTATCAAGATTCAGTTTTCCTCTATAAATGTTGCATGCAACATTATAGGGATTGTTTAACAAAAAAGGGCATCTAATTACACCTACTACTAAAAATAGAAATCGACCGGCCTGAGTCGAGGCATTCCAGAAAGTTCTTGATCATTGACAAAACTCCAGCTCACAACCAAATAGCCACATCTCCAAGCCATTGTATGATCACATCATATACTTCTGGAAAAAGAGTGGTGATAAAACTTCCTGCATTGAAGTCAATCAAAGCATCTTATTAAAATCAATTTAATACACAGCTAACAGAAATAACTTAAAATTTTAAATGCATGCCTGTTAAATCTCCGATTTTACAGGCATGCAAAATCGAAATGACCATTACTTGTTCTGCTGCGACATATGAGATGAGAAAACCATTAAGTTTCATTATGAAGAGCAACTACTCTTATAGCTTCGGATAGTTTAGCCTTCAACCTGATAATTTTAATATTTTGTTTTTCAATTCGTTCCAGTAGCAGCTGATTTGTACTTAAAATTGATTTCTTGGATTTTTTGTATTGATTCTTCTTAATGTTCACCTTTTTCCACCTATCAATCCATTCTAGCAATTCTTTTCTGAAAGTTTTGTTTTCTTCTTCCAATAAGGCTGTACTTGATAGACACTGTTTGAGCTTTCCTTTGAACTCTGTGATTTTATCTTGATAGACATTGCCTAACACCTATTGCAAAGTTTCATCTTCTTTATTTACCTGAGGAGAACAAGGACTGTCGCTATGCTGACTGTGTAATGGTTCAAGATCTACAACATTTGTATTTGTTTTTGATTGGATGCCTTCGACATCATCTGATTGCACATCACTTCCCTGCGTAGTAGCAGAATTCCCTACATCCGTTGCGCTAGGGACAGACAACGAAATATCATCCTCAATATTTACAACTGTAGGTTTAGTAGCTGTAGATTTGGAAGTCTGTTGATCAGCCCTATATCCTAAAATCGAATGAATACTATGCATGCTCCTTGTGACTCTTCGCGAAAACGATAAGTTTTCAAAACCAAACCCTTCTTTGTCACAACAAACCTGAGCCAAATGATTTAACTTATGCATAGAATCTTTATTGCATTCATCAGGTTTATCTGCTTCATCATTTTTATGAATTTCACCTTCGGATAATCCTTATTTTAGGTTTGCAGGGTTGATATCATTCTTACCAGGTTCGGGTTTATCCAAGATTTCCCTAGAATCACAAGGAACTAAAACCCTATCATCATTTTCATTAATCTCATTATCTATGGGCATGTTTACGACCTTTGGTTCCTTAACCTCTGAGCTATTAACCTCAGGATTTGTGATCTTTCATCTTCTACGAGTTCGTGGAGATGGATTAGGCCAGTACTGTGTCGGCCCCAATTGACAATCAACTAGAAACTTATCCCAAGACACACCTTTAGCAGATAATTAGAATTGCAGTAATATTTTAATCAACCCATGGTGACAAAGACTACTGTCAGGGTTATTGAAATTCCTAATAAACTGTGACATTTTCTTAAGACTTTGCCAAAGATAGAATGGCAAATTAAGTTTACAACCCGTTACTGCTAACAGTAACCGTAAATGATACAAGTGCAAATGGGAATAGCGTCCACAACAGGTCACGTACCTTACTAATATTTCATAGTAAACTCTCCATTCGGGCTTCAAAAATTTCACAGGGATGCCTATCCTCAGCTTTGTTTTATCCGGTAATGGCATTAACAAAGCCAAGCACTTCTTCTTGTTGACCATAGTGCCCTTAAACCAGCGTTCTCCCACCTGTGGGAGTTTCGTAGCTTCAGCAATTTTATCTTCGTTGATAACAAACTCGAAACCCCCAATTTGCACCCTGTCATCTTCAAAACTCATTGCGAACATCTTAGTAATTTCCACATGGTGACCATCAAAACACTTAAAGAAATTTACCCATCCCATTTTCTCGAATCTCTTGGCAACTTCCTGGTTAGCTTCAATAAGTTCAAACCCTGAAATCTCAAAACGATTCAGAGGAGACATGGTTTCTCCAGCACTTTCTGGGCTTCGACTCGAAATGAATGGGGAAGTGAAAACAGAGGGAATAGGTATCCATACACACGACATGATGGATAAACTTCACATGCTTCAAATCTAATAGGAGATCTAATCTCTGAACCTGCCATTTTAGCGGGATTTTAAGCAGTGATAAATGTTACAACTTCACACTATACCATGATTTATGCCAGTTTATCTACGTTTGACCATGACTGTTAGTGATAACCACTTAACTTGGTGAACCAGAGATACGGTGACTGATAGAATCATCATTTTGACCATTGATTATTGACAGTGGTTCATAATTAATAGGTACAACGATGAAAATTGAAATGACCATCATCATTTAACACTGTCAACACGACGTTTCCATATGCATACAACTGTCGATTCTATCAAGGGGTGAAGGCCACGTTTTCATAACATCTCATTAATCCAAATGATAACCGTTTATCGATCTGACAAATGGCTTCTTGTATGGCCAGCTAATCCAAATAATCATCGTGTTACGTAAGGTGATAAAATCGCACTCCCAAATTAACAATGCTTTTGATAGAATAACTAGATTAATATCTAAGCCATATATTTATGCTATGTATGTACAAGACTAAGGTTTAAGCCCTTCAAACATCCTATCGACACATATCTAACGTTATATAGGATATTTGAATGATGAAACAAAGTAAAACTTCCCTGTGTGAACAACATTTGCTCATATTTACAAAGTTCATAGTATGGTATTATTTTTTGAAAGTTACTCTTAGTCTTAGGACTAATAATACCCTTCTTAACATAAAATGTGTTTTATTAATTTTTACTTGGCATCAATCCTTAAAGTCACATAAATTTATCTTGATGAAATAAATTAATGAAAAATTAATGAAACTTATCTAACAGTTGTTTAAAGGCCAAGTTAATGAGCAAGTTTCTTTCAGCTCCAATATCATTAAATCACCTTCTTTTGATTGAGAGTACCTTCAGAATCAATGATTCTGAAGGTGCTCTTTCATAATTTTGAATTGATAAATCACATGGAGAGCTGATCTCTCTTCATTTCTTGATAAAATTAAGAGGTTGTTGCTGGTTGCAAACACTACCCAACGCTCCTTCAAAAGCAACATATAGCCTAAATTTTACGAGTGTCAAGGAAGGCAAGATCACTCAGAAAGATCCATTTGATTACGAGAAATGGGACTTACAACAAAAACTCGATGCTTTGTTCTTTAGGGTTTAACGAGCATGACAAAGACATAAAGTACACTCAGAATCTTTTTCATGTTTAGGAACACAGCATGAAAAAGAGAAAAATAAGCTCATACTGGGGGTTCCTTTTCTGTAAGTTTAGTCCCTCAGGTCCGGAAAAGCGATAAACCTATGCCTAAGAATACTCTTCTCAATTCCAAAGAAAAGAGAGTGTTCCTTTCTTGTATTATTCCACATGGTCCGAGAAAGTGATAACCCACCACCAATGTGGATGCCCATTCACATATTCTTAACGAGCCAGAATGGACAAGTTTACTTGGTAGTCAAGTCTATTTTGAGGAGTTAGACCTGGGCCTAAAGAAACTCAATATATTTCCCATGAAGTTTTAATGAGTCCAAAAAAGTCAACTCGCGGCCTCCTTACTGTTTTTAACAAGCTCAAAGGAGAGCAGAAAGGATGCTCTAAATGGGAGGAGATGAGTGTTAGGGGCAAGTGAAACTAGTTCCAAGCATGAGGAACGAACCTATGCATAATGCAAGGAACATGAGAAAGATAAATACACTCGAGGAAGGTCTCCTCAAGGTAAAGGGTGTCAAGTTGCAAAGGCAAAATGATACAAGGGTTAGCGATGATGAGAACAAAGATGAGGGCTTATACAATGAGATAAAAGCATGGAAGCCGGCATCAGGCTCATAAGTGCAAGCAAGGCACATGCAAATGCAGTTACATCTTGAACAAAAAGACAAGCCCAGTAAACAGTTGTGAATCCAACTAAGAATCCTATCTCCAAGAAACAACAATATCAGGATCATATTCAGAAGAAAAGTTCTAATACAGGTCACTTTGGTAGAAACACATGTGACTTCGCTATCTTCTACAAAAGCTAAAGTCAAGGCAGAATCGATCGAAGAAGATTCTATAGTACCAAAGATCAAGGGTTTATAATCTTCAAGGTTAACCTCAGAAGGAGAGCAAAGATCAACAAGGGAGATAGAGCCTTGAGGAACAAACTCAGTATCACGGGAGTTGAAAAATTCATAAGAAAAATCAAACTCATCAGGATCACTGACTTTCTGATCAAAGGGAGAGTCAAAAGACTCAACAAGACCAACATAAGAAGAAAGGTCAGGCTTACTAGGCAAATCAAGGTTAGACATAGTCACAACTGAACCAACATCCAAAAGAAGGTCAGACTGTATCAAATACTCTAGGAGGATTTCATCCAAAAGAAGGAGATCATCCGAGATAGAACACATGTATAAAATTTCAAATGGATCGACAGAGTGGAGAGAAGGCTCCACAGTATGTACAAGATGACTCACTCGGTCAACTGCTGGGACCAAGTCCTGAGAAGGTAAGCATGAAAATAGAGGTTGCTTCTCACTAGCAATTGAATGCAAAGGACACAAGGCCACATAGCTCACCTGTGGTAGGGTAGTGTCTATAGAAACATTGGGAATCGATAAAGGAATGACCCGGTCTCTATTTGTGTCAGGAGAAGGATCAAGAAAATTCAACTGATTAATAGTGACAATTTCTTCGCCATGATTAAAGTACATCACACGAAAGAATGTTGACACCACAACTTGTATGGCATAGACATAATCATATCCAAGGAGCATATTAAAGTCCAAGGGGTCTTCTATCACCATGAAGTCAACTAAAACGGTCTTCCCACCCAAAGTAATAGGTGTTTGAGCAATAATTCCCAAGGCTATACAAGTTCTTCTATCAAATGCCAGTAACTGACTAGCAGTCGACACAAGGCTGGGGGATCCCATGCCTAGCCAAGCATAAGCATAAAAAATACTAATTTAGGCTCCTTCATCAACAATGCAACGAGCAATCGTGTATTGTTCAACTTTGACCTTTATCTAGAAAGGTGCATCAGAAGGAAGGCACGGCTCAAATAGGCTATCCCAATCAAAGGAAGCAATTTGAGAGCTTGGTGGGGGTTGACCTGAAGCGAGTTCTGTGCCCCCTTGTTCAGTAAGTTTTGAACTAGCAGTGAAAAAAATGTGACTAGTAGACACTTCACTCTCCAAAGGAAGAGTGGGATTGATCAACAATGGAATCGATTCAACTACTTCATGAAAGTCACTCTCCAAAGGGAAAGTGGGATTGATCAAATATGACATTGGTTCAATCACATCAGGATCACTCTCTGAAAGAAGAGTGGGATTGACCAAATCTAAGATTGGTTTGACCACTTGATCAACCAAAGGTTGAGTAGGTTGTTGAGAAACTATAGGTTGTTCAGGAGAAGGAAATTCTTGAGTCTCAGATCACACTCTTCGCACCTCTACAATAGCAGGGCACTAGTGAGTAAGATGATCTCCCTCACATAGCTTACAAGGGAACTTAAGTTTTCACTTCAAACGACCATTTTTCTCAATGGTGTCAACATGACTAGCAGTGGTTGACTGTTTTATCTCAACATGACCTATAGAGGTTGAGATTTTTCCCTGAGCATGAACTACAGAGGTTGGGTGACTGGGTCGAACCTGACTACGAGAGGTTGGTTGTTGAAAATATTTAGAATGTTAAAAAATGGGATGACCATGCAACCAAACTCTTCGCACCTCCACAATAGAAGGTAATTTATAAGTAAGGTGGTCTCCCTCGTAAAGCTTACAAGGAAACTTGGGCTTGTGTTTTGAATGAGTAGTCTTTTCAACAATGTCAACATGACTAGCAGTGGCTGACGGATTATCTTCAGCATGAACCACAGAGGTTGAGAGACTGCCCCCAACATGACTTGCATAGGCTGAGAGACTAGATCCAACATGATCTGCAAAGGTTGGATGAGCACCACTAGCATGAACAACAGAGGTTGAATGGCTAGGATCAACATGTTTTGTAGCAGTTGAGTGTGTTCCCCCAGCATGAAATTCAGAGGCTAGGTGGATGGATCCAATATGAATTACAGAGGTTGGATGGGGAGGTTCAACTTGAACATCAGAGTTTAAACAGGTGCCCTCGGCATGAACCACAAAGGCTGAGTGGCTAGATCCAACGTGACCTGGAAATGTTGGAAGGATCCCACCAGCATGATGAACAAAGGTTGGATGTTGAAGATCAACTTGACTTGTAGAGGTTGAGTGCTTAGATCCAACATGACCTGCAGAGGTTGGATGGGTTCCCCCAGCATGAACTGTAGAGTCTGGGTGGTGAGGTTCAACTTGACTTGCAGAGGTTGAACAGGCGCCCCCTTGCTTATGTGCCTTCTTCCTATTCCTCCTTCTTTTGCTCCTTTTATACTGTCGGTTACTAGTATCAGTACTTTCAACGCATGAGGTAGAAGGAGGAGGAGAATCAACTAGAGGTGAAGGGGAAGTAGTGTTTTGATGCCCTTGATATAAGGAGCTTACTTGAGAAGCATCAGGAGCATTCAGGACAGTTGGAGTGGAAAAAAACAACACTAGTAGCCCTAGGGTGAATCCAGGTAGATTCAAGGTGCCCATCAAGGGAACACCAACATTCCTCGTGAGAGGAATAGTACAAGGAGTTCCCAACATGGGGATCTCTTGGTTGGTGTTCAAAGGGGTGTTAGCCATAGTTTCAAACTAGGAGACAAAGTTTGAGGTTGATAGGAAACAAAAATTACAAAGCACACACCTAAGGCACACTAAGTACAGACAAACCACACAACACTCATTAAAAATTCATAAAGCCAAACAGACAAACAGTTATAAGATACGCTTTTCAAAAGAAAGCTGATAGAAAGTTTCTTGGAGTCCCTGTAGATGTTCTTAGTCACAAGTAAAGGAATCACCCATCACCCTCCCACACCTTCTAAGGGGGTTACCTTCCAAGCCTGTCCAAGGTCAACCAAAAATAGCCTTCCGGTGTACCTGTGTATGAACCCTAGATGTCAAAGAGACTAAAGGCTATCTTAAATATATTGATAGTCTATGGGGACAGTCACAAGCTTGTTTTGTATGCATGGGTAGGGTAGAAAATCCTGAAACCCTGTCTAAGACAGAATTCCCAGATGCACCAAAACCCTGGTCTATGCTTTGACAAGGAATCAGAGGGTTATCTCCTCAGTCCAAGCCTCCACGTGGCCTCATACTTAACTCTTGTTTGAGAGGAGCTTCCCAGATACAATCAACATAGAAGAGGATTTACCTAGTGATTGGCCAACTACATTTGAATTTTTATACTTGTGGGGAGTTTAAACTCCCTATCCCACAAGTCTAGCCTAAGCTAGTTGGTGTATGACCCTATAAAATAAATCTTACTAGTAATTTTTAAATTATATCGTTTATTTTAAGGGCTTTTTTTAGTCAGAGGGTAAATGGTATGAAACTTATGTGGTGTTTTGACTCAAATTCAAAATGAAATGACTAAACAAAGAGAAATGAAATGCAAAAAGCAAAAACTATTCTCTTCATTTTTCCAAAATAGAAACTTGAAAGCCACAAAAGAACCAATTCTTTTTATTTTTATTTTTTCAAAAACAATGATATGCCATGCAGTCTAGACTAAAAAACTAATCTACATGCATATAAAGAAAACATGTGTTTTTTTATTTTTCTTTTATAAATGCAAAAGAAAAACAACCTATCAACTAAGGCAAGCAAGTAATGTAAGCAAAGCAAATAGACAACTACTCTACACCCCACAAACAAACCCTAGGTTTCCCTAAAGTTGGATATCAACCTCTCTTGAAAAGAAGGCTCACAAAGGTAAACAAGACAACAACTTTGGAATGAAGAGATTGAGCAATAAGACTGACATAAGCAAAGGTCAAGAAGTCCCAAGTATCAATCTAAACCTACAAACATAGGCTGCTGAGTACCTTGTCCAACAAGGTCAAGCCAAAGAAGGAGATGGGGGGGAAGGCAGCAAAAACAAACCCCAAACAGACAAGGCTCTCCCTAGTGGAGTCGCCAATTCTGTTGTAAAGGAAAGTTTCCTATGGCTAGGGTTTAAGAGGCCATCAATGTACTGGGGTTGAAAGGTGGATGCTTATAGTTCTGCAAGTATATATAAGCAAGATTTAGAGATTAGAATGGTTCATACCTTAACAAATGAAGGTTGATCCAAATAGCCCTTCAATCCTCTTCTTGCTCCTCTTGCTCCAAGAGACCTGCAAAATAAATTATACCTTCCTCAAACCAATATGACCACATATAAATTAATGATAATCAAAGAAACGTGAAATAATAATCTGCCTAACATCAACATCTGATCATAAAAAAATATTCAATCAAACATTGAACAATTATTTGGGAAGAATAAGGACATCACATCTTTATTAATATTGAAAACAAGTACAAGTATACATTATCTTCAAGTTCAACACCCCACGAAATCTTGATCTGGTTCTACTGCTTCTCTTCTCCAAGGAACTCAGCCTCCAAAATCTGCAACAGAAGGAGAATGCTTCTAGGGAAAAGTTGTGGGCAAAGAGAGTCCCAATTCCTCTAGCATAATGATGCAAATATTCAAGTCTCCTCTCATGGACCTCCCTACCTCTATTTATATGCTTAAGGAAGAGTTAGGGTCAAAGACAAAGTAGTTACAACTGAAGGAGTCAGTTGCATAGTTACCCAAACTACCCAAATTTCGAAAGATGTGTTTTTTGACATTTTCAGGAGGCGTACGCAGGTTACAGAGACAACAGTCACATACATGAGGAGGAATATGTGGGTTGCAATGCAGAAATTCATGTATATAAGGCATATGCGACTATTATATATAGCAACTTGCGTATGTACGCGGGTTTTCCTTAAGGAAAATCATGTACACATAACAAACGTCATTTTTTAGGGTATTTCTAGGCATTTTCAGACTTTGGTGTCTTCTGGAAAGTTTTAGCTAACTCAAATATATTTACAATGGCGTAGAGATGAGGTCAAACAGAGTTAAAAAACTCAAGATATGGGTCCTCCAATTTAGGTGTTTTTTCAGTGACTTTTCATGAAGTGCCGTCATGGAAGTGTCGACATGCGACAAAAACATAGGAAAGTGGTCACAGGTATAGATGTGTCATTTTGAGCTATAAAAATAATGAATGATATAAACAGTAAGTTTTTGAGTCTACTTAGGTATGTGCCATACCTTGTAGATGAGAAACCAAAGGTACAAAAATTCCTCAGCTGTCTACATTATCATATTAAGGATAGGATTGAATATGACAATCCAAAGAATTTGGAAGAAGCTATGAGGAAAGCTAACTTTTGATTTGAACAAAATTGGAAGAAGGAAAGCTTGGCCAACTGGAAAGCCAAGAAAAATAATAACCAGTATGAACAAAAGAAGAAGGATTTTGTGCCCAACAGAAATTCTAAGAACAATAAGGCCAGAAATTATCCTAATAATAAGAACTTCCAAGGAAATAAGAATAGTTCTCCAAACAATCAGAATAATTCCAAGGGTAAAGAATTTGCTAATAACAATGGTAATTATACTAAGAACCTTGAGTGAAAAGAACCTATAAAATGTTGGGAGTGTAATGGCCCACACTATGCTTCAGTCTGTCCTAATCGAAAAAAGACTGTTAGCAATATTCATACCATACAGGAGGAGATGATTATCAGGGAATTAGTGAGGACCATGCCCAGAATCAACGCATCCTTGGAGAATCGACAAGTAGAATATCAAACTTTCATGGTGGAAGTAGAAGGTATGATAAATCAAACCCCTGTAACTATTTTGATTGATCCATGAGCTATTATTATTTATATTGCACCTACAATGGTATAAAAATGTAAGTTACATGTTGAAAAATTTGAGAATTATTGGTTGGTTCAGTTAGCCACTAGTGCTAAAAGAAAGGTAACTTGTTTTGTAAAAGAATGTGCAGTAGTTATGGATCATTTTGAAACTGTTGTAAAGTTTAATGTATTGCCTCTTGTTTCTTATGATTTGCTAATTGGTATGGATGGGTTAGAACAACATATGGTAATTTTAAATTGTTATGATAAAACCTTCACATGTTTAAACAGTGATGAAAAACCAGTAAGTGTAAAATGAATCCCTAGAAAAACCACCATAAGGCATATTTATGCCCTACAACTTAAGAGAGTTGTTAGGAAGGGATGTAAAGCTTATGCAGTAAAAATAACTAATGAGGAGAGTCTAATTAAGATAGATAAGATAAAATTTGAAGACATACCAGTCTTAAGAGAATATGTCGATGTATTCCCTGGAGAAATTCTAGGATTACTTCTGAAAAGGGAATTGGATTTCACCATTGAGATGGTATCGGGTGCAGTACCTATCTCAAAGGCCCCTTATCTAATGAACATACTTGAACTTAATGAATTAAAGTCTCAATTAAAAGAACTAATTGATCAAAAGTATATTTAACCAAGTGTGTCTCCCTAGGGGGCACCTGTCATCTTCATTGAGAAAAAGGATGGAATCATGCGACTTTGCATAGATTACCATCAGTTGAAAAAGATGACCATTTAAAATCAATACCCGTTGCCCCACATAGATGATCTGTTTGATCAACTAGGTGGAGCCATGGTGTTTTCGAAAATAGATTTAAGGTCTAGATATCATCAAGTCAGGATTAAAGATGAAGACATCTTTAAGATAGCTTTCAGAACTAGATATGGTCATTACGAATTTGTCGTCATGCCATTCGGGCTTACTAATGCCCCAGTTGTTTTCATGTGTTTAATGAACAATGTTATGCATAAGTATCTAGATAAGTTTGTAGTCGTGTTTATCAATGACATTTTAATCTATTCAAAAACTGAAGAAGAACACAAAAAACATCTAAAAATTGTTTTACAAGAGTTACAAGATCATCAACTCTTCACAAAGTTTAGTAAATGTGATTTATTTAAGGATAAGATTCGATACATAGGTCATGTGGTGACCAAGGAAGATATTTCAGTGGATCGTAAAAAGATAAGGGCAATCGAAGATTGGTCGGTTCCTAAAGATGTGACAGATGTTCGATCTTTTATGGGCATTACCGGGTACTACTGGAGGTTCATTGAAGGTTTTTTGAAGATCGTGAATCCAATAAATTATTTGTAGAAGAAAGGAAAGAAGTTTGACTGGAACCAGAAATGCGAAGAAAGCTTTAAAAAGTTAAAAACTTTATTAACAAGCGCACCTATTTTAAGAATAGTTGATCCTAATAAAGAATTTGAAGTGTGCACTAACTCTTGCAATGATGGCTTAAGCAATGTTCTGACTCAAGAAGAGCATGTTATTGCCTATGAGTCAAGAAAATTAAAAATTCATGAAAATAATTTTTCAACTTACGATCTGGAATTAGCAGCTGTTATACATGCTTAAAGATGTGGCGACATCACCTAATTGGTAGAAAATTTATTTTAATGACTGATAATAAAGGATTGAAGTATCTGTTAGATCAGCCTAATCTAAATTCCAGACAAGCTAGGTGGTTAGCTTTCTTAAGCAAGTATGATTTCGAAATTCATCACATTAAAGGTAAAGAAAATAAAGTTGTTGATGCATTAAGTAGGAATGCAAGGCTGAATTTTGTAGCAGCTATCAGCACTTATACTACAAATTTGGATGAACAACTTAAAACAGGAATAGAATAAGATGAAATTTATCAAAATTTACAAGATAAAACTAAAGAAAATCCAATAGAAAGCTTAAGTAAAGGGTACAGTCTGAATTCAACAGAATTTTTACTGTATAAAGGCAGAATGTATGTACCTAATGTACCTAAATTTAAGCTGTTAATTCTGGATGAAATTCATAAAACTCCATACTCAGGACATCCAGGCTATCAAAAGACTATAACTATGTTAAGAAAATAATATTTTTGGCCAAATATGAAGACTGAAGTAGAAGAATATATTGCTAGGTGTTTTGAATGTCAGCAGGTGAAAAATGAACATCAACACCCAACTGGATTACTTCAGCCATTACCCATTCCTAGCTGGAAATGGGAGATAATTAGTCTTGATTTTATTACTGGACTGCCTAGAAATCAGAATTTAAACGATTCTATCATGGTAGTAGTTGATAATTTAAGCAAATAAGCTCACCTTATACCTGTTAAAACTACATATAAAGCTGCAAACATAGCTGATATCTTTCTAAAAATAGATTTTTCGATTGCATGGAATACCAAAAGTAATAATCTCAGATAGAGATCCTAAATTTACAGGAAACTTTTGGAAGTATTTGTTTAAAGGGTTAAACACTAAATTAAATTTTAGTACTTCATTCCATCCCCAAACAAATGGACAAACTAAAAGGGTAAACCAAGTACTAGAAGATCTATTAAGAATGTATGTGAAAGACCAACCAGGTAAATGGGAGGATTATTTGCATCTGGTAGAATTTGCTTATAATAATAACTATCAGACATCAGCCAGATTTAGTCCTTTCAAAATTTTGTATGGATGGAAATGTAATACTCCTATCTCTTGGAGTAATCCAGTGGATATATTGGTATTAGGTCCCGAACTATTAAAGGAAATGGAAGAAATTGTAAAACAGGAGCAAGGTAATTTGCAAGTTGCACAGGATCGATAGAAAATTCAAGCAGACTTAAAAAGAACTACAAAAGAGTTTCAGGTAGGTGAACATGTGTTCATCAAGGTAAGGACCAAAAAGAGCTCTCTGAGATTGGGGAGTTGTGCAAAATTAGCACCTCATTACTGTGGTCCATTTGAAATTCTGTCCAAGATTGGACAATTAGCTTATCAATTAGCATTACCACCAAATTTAAGAGTACATAATGTTTTTCACATTTCTGTATTAAAGAAATATGTTCATGATGCTACTCATGTTGTTAACTGGAATGATATATAGGTGGAACCAGAAGGATATTTTCTCATGGAACCAGACTGTATCCTCGGGTGGAGGGAGATCACACTTCAAAACCGCACCATTGGACAAGTGAAGGTGCAATGGAAGCACCTTAGTCCAGAGGAAGCCACCTAGAAATTGGAAAGTAATATGCGAGATGCATATCCAATTCTGTTCTAGGGGAATTATGAGGGTGAAGAATAAATAACATCGAGGACGATGTTATGTTCTAAGGGGGTGTGTATGTCACATGCCCTAATTTTGAAAAAATAATATTATCTTAATTGATTTTATTTAAGACATTATGTTAAATTTTATGTTAAGTTGTAATTGATGACTCAGCAGATTCAAGGATATTGAATGTAATTCTGAATATTTTAATTATAAATAAATAAAAGTGGAGACAATAGCTTAGGAGAGCTGTTAAAAGAGTGTTTGTTGGTCAAGTTGGTGGAGGAGACTGGGTGGAGAGAAAACAGATAAGTGGCAGCATCCGCAAACACTTCCAACTGTTGCAGGTGGCAACCTCTCTACATTTGGGGGTCATGATCCCCCAAGAAAGTGTGATCAGAGCAAGTGGCTCAATTAATGACAACTGACCCAAAAGACCTAGGCAATATTTATAAAAATGCCCATTGAAGAGAGCTAAGGCTACTCATTCCAGGGAGGTGATCATTCAGGTGAATGTACTTCAGAGGAATTCAGTGGCAAGCGAATTTGTGGAAGGATTTTGATGGGTAAAATCCTAAGTGATCTAGTGCATCTTTTCAGCTGAAGGATCTTACTATTGAGTGTAGAGTGATTAATGAGTCATTGGACTAGTCTATTGTTTGCTTGATCCACTAGTTATCAGCTAAGGAGACCAAGAATAGGCTCGGGGGTCCTGAGGAGACATTGTTTGAGCGCTCCTCAGGAGTTGGTAGGGAGGAACGGCCTCCTAACATTGTTGTTGTCTAGCTTTATCAAGTTCTATGGTCTTTTTGTTTTACTGTGTTAGATGGTTAAATGTGAGTCTGACTGACTAATGAATGTTAAATGTTTAGTTATGAACTGTTAGAGTTAGTAATCTTTTAGTTATTTGAAATAATGAACCTGAAATAGATGAAAAATAATCCTAACCTACGTTTTTCCACATCTGGAAGGACCAGACCGTACTCCCGCATAGACAATATATTTAAAATAGATGAAGGATATGATAGGAATATGAAATGAATAGATGTATTATGCATTTCATAATATCAGAGTAATTTATTTCTATATGTAGGTTTCTATCAGAAAAGAACAATAACCTATTTAGTTATGTTTATTGTTTAACCAGCTAGTTGATGTAAGCATGCTAGAAAAGAAATATCCATAACTCTTTACAGGTAGCAGGTTTA
>LPNX010829693.1:355188-400377 GCA_001517045.1 Pseudotsuga menziesii | reverse complement strand
TAATAATAACTGACTATATCTACAAATATTCGAACCTCAAGTAGGGTGTTATTATCATAATTAAATTCTAAAGAACAAATTAAGTACAGAGTTTATGTACATTTTATCAAAGAACTTTAATAAACCCTATTTGTATTTTATTTTATAAAAACAACTAAACCATGATGATAACTAACATTTAATAAATGTTTATTTATAAAAAGAACTATTTCTTTTAACTTATACAAACAAGATATACTTTTAAAAGAAAGTACAGGGTCGAAACCCTAATAACAAACAATATATGTAAATGACAATCATTTAAGTGATAATCCAATTATTTGGATAATTTTTTATTAAACAACTAAAATGTTATAAATTATTACAGTCCTTTAAGAACAATGAAAAGAAAATTATAATAATATAACGGGAAATTTACACTATATACCGGTAACAATAATTAAATCAATTAAATTAAACTAAAGCTTAAAGAACAAATTGAAGAATTTATTTTACACAAGGGTTACCTACAAGAAAGCCTAGCTCGAATTTCTAAGCCTGTAAGTAAATAATTATATAATATGATGGAATAATAGTCTTTAAGCCATTAACAATATTCTTTATGAAAAATAATTAATATATAGAAAAATTTATATTACACAGGCGAATAGGGTAAAAACCCTAGTTTACAAAGTCACCATAAGAGCTTAAAGATAAACTGTGTCCGAGCTTAAAGGAAAACCTTTATGCTTTAAAAGAAACTATGTGTTGCTTGACAGGCCGTAAAGGCTTTAAACATAAACATTGTACAAAAACAAGAAACAAACATTTATAAGTCACAGCTTGAGCCAGAGTTACCCTGCTGTAAGCGAGGGTTTAAAAAAAAAACAAAACTAGTAAACTGAAGAACAACAACCCAAGACTAGGTAACAACCAAGCCGTAACTTTTTCCAACTGGAAACTATCCTCTAAGGACTACACAAGCAAGGAAATCCATTTGATAACCAGGGCTTACCCATAGCCAGAGCACTGGTCCTTTTGTGAAGTATTTTCCGCCAAGGGTTATGTGAATTATATGCTGAAAACAAACCAAATTTTAATTAGAAACTTGCTTTTAGAACTATACAATGAAAAAAAAATCTAATTTTAAAACTCTAAAATGTTTACATTACCTAGAAGTGAAGATTATGGAGTCATGAAGGAACAACAGCACCGCAACCAGCATAACGAGAAGCCAAACCCTCATACTCATAGTGACAGAGACGACAGAGACTCATGTATAACCCACACTGATAGCAGTAGCAATAACAAGCATGGGAAACGACCACGAAAGAGTTAAACAACGAAGTTGGAGCTGTCACCAACAAGCAAGGTGTGAAAACGAAACTCTCAAACCCTATGACGAGGGCAATGCTTAAACCAGCAGAAAGCAAATCTTAACCTATCTCTACAATGATAGGCCATATATGAACAAGAAGGAGCCACATACAGGTCGTAATCCAAATTCTACGAATCTCAAGAAACCGTTATAGAGATAAGACTCACAGTACAAAGAACGAGTTTTAAGAACGAATAGTGGAAGAAGAAACAACTCAAACCAAGACTCGTAACACAACTAGCAACCAAAAGGGTATCATTGCCGCCATGAGAATTGTTGCAGAGTAGCCCGAAGGCCCGAGAACTATGGAGGGAAATGATGAAGAGTAGGGTTAGAAAGAACTTATATCTCTAGTGCATGGACAGGAGAAGTCCACGTGCCCACTTGAAAAATTAAACAATGCATGGGTTGAGCTCTATAGTCACCTGCATGCAAATAATTTACAATTATTTATATAATGATTCATTAACAAATAATCCAGGAACTATATTTTTCAATCACTTATAAAATTCATCGTTCACATAATACGTCTATAACATAATGTTGTTTGGGAGTTATTTAACAAGAATTCTTGGATCGTTGACCAATCGAAGGTATAGTAATCATATAGTTTGAGGCTATTATGATTGTTTATAATTGATTTATAAAACAAACCCTTTAATCATAAACCAATCAGCTTGGGGTGGAAATGATTCATCAAATCATTTACAAATGTCGATATTGCAATGTGAACATTATGGTTACCATGTTTATCCACGTTAAAATATAATAACTATTTGTTTAATGTAAAGTCCAAGTTGAAATGTGCAAAATCATTGAACAATGATATATTTCTATGTTTCTATATACATTATGGTCAACGCAAGGCTAGACTCCTCTAAACCCGCAACTCTAGTGGAGATTATGATAAAAGTTGATTAGCATAATAAATATTAGAATCATAAATTCTTTACAAGATCAATGTTGTTTAGACATGTTTAGGAGCTTCAAATTAATGGCAGAATTGTATGTTTATAAACATAATAATATATATGTGTAAAACCAACATTCGATTGGAAATAAATGATAAAGAGGGCTAGTATGGTAAAAGAATATATATTGAACTCTTTTACATAGTCCATTTGGGATTAGACTTTAATAGTCATTGGTTGTTTCTCAACATGGCATTTTTGCTCGTAATTTACCATGTCTATATACTTAGTAGAATGATTTTATGCTACACAAAATAACCGGTGCTTATCATAGGATAGAAGGTGGATATTTATAGAAACATCAACCTTAGAAGCTGTTGGTAGACAGTAACTTAATACAAGGAAATTATTATAGGATAATAAGAATTAAAATGGATTGATCCTACTCGAGTCTATAATCAATAGAACCTCATGGTTTGACATAGATTTAAGAGATGTAGACAACAACATTTTCTTGTGAAAAGACACTATCATTTTTACACTAAACAACTTTAATGTCAAAATTTTACAGGCCGTAAGTTTCCCTACATAAGATAAATATCGAGTAGCTTGATACTCAAATAAGTGGTATGATAATATATAATAACCCAAAGTACAATCAGTATAACATTGCAAGTTATGCTTATTAAAGTAGAAGTTATCAAACAACTAAGATTATAAGTTTAGAGCCACAGAAAGTATTTTACTGTCACTACGTACAATAAAGAAAGAAACTCAATCATTTGAACTTCATTTACAAGAACAACGGAAGAAAGCAAACTGTTTTTACCTCACAGAAGTTGTTTGGAATATAGCAGCTTATTTACTAAGCTTATTAATTGCAAATAGAAATACTGTTGGATACTTTATGAAATTAAAAACGTTACTCATTCATTCATACCTGTAAACCTGTAAGAACAAGTAATATTTCTACGTTAGCATAAATTCTAGGCAAGCCCAGGATTTCAAAGTTAGATTCCACCTACTTGTCATAAAGAAAACTCATCAGTAAACTGAAATAAAAACAATGCGCAAGTAAAACTTATTCTTGTTACAAAAAGGAAACTGTTGAGTTAACATAATTGATATTATGTAATACTAATCTTTTAACTATTTTTTTTATTGCTAACCTTTAGCTGTTAGCAAACCACAGTTACAACATTTTATGTTATCTCAAAATTTTTAATTTTTGTGAAAATTTGGGTGTTTTGACACCTTCGACTGACGAAGAGGACACTACTATAACAGTATCTATCTGTGAAACTAGCCTCCATGAACATACACATAAAAATTTAAATGATTTGAACTAAAACATGCATACGTTATTACCATACAATGGAAGGAAAACCATACATTCAAGCATTCAAGATGCTCATTGTGATTCAATATAAAATGTAATTGCAGGTATGAAATAGATGTTCTACCACATCACTGCAACGTTCAAATTTAATTACAGGTATGAAATAATTCGTCTCGCAACCAGCCACATCACTGCAATGTTCCACCCAACCATAGTCCAGTGTGCTCCTTAATCTCTCAGCAACACTACCACCCCCGAGTTGGGCATGATTCCCCAAGGAATAAGGAACTAAGAAGGATCACACATAGCCAAAGATGCACAATAGTATATAGCCAATCCAACGTAGTTGGGTTTATCAGGCCATCAGGGAGTTGGGAAAAGCTGACTGCTAAGCTGGTGGGCTCACTAAAGAGCTAAGGAAACCTGTACCAGAACTAGCATGACTTCTACGACAACCACACACACCCAACACAAGGAATCAGTCCCTTCTCTGCTACATAGTCCTTCAGGATTTGAATTCCCCTCCAGTGCTATTCAGGGGGTATTGAGAAAAAAATCCAACCCTCTAGCTCTGTCTATGAGGCTCCTGAAAACACCAGGTTTATCAAGTAGACCCAGACTTCATTCCCACTCCAGAACAGTCCAAATAACAACCACTACATACACACAACAAAAAAGAGAAATTCACAGCTTTGGGGAAGAAAAATGAAACATTACAGTAGCCAAAATGGTGATACACAGTTTCGCCTAAGCAAAACAATCCCAGAGTTGTTCTTGTCCCTAACATGGCCAAAACAACTCAGCAATAATACACACTCATGGGGAAAAACAACAGCCAAGATTTCTCCATTGAAAACAACAGGAAAGACACAACCCAATTGGGAAGGAAAACAGATTCAACAGACTCTCAGCATGGAGATGGATTCGTATACACAGAACCACAAAACCGATAAGGTAACTATGCACAGCAAAATCCAACAATGAGATTCATGCACATGAAACTTCCATCTATTTTTGGAGAGAACCCAAGATGGAAGTCTGGTAACGAGGAAAATGCCCCAGACCCAAAATCATGAGGATGAGAATCCACACAAGAAAAATTGTGAACATGAGGTAGTTTTTTTCCCAACTCTCTATGTGAGAATGGCCAAAATGGAAGAATGGGTCGTATGGTATCTTCCTACCCACATGAGGGTGAACGAGTATCTTGGTGGAGTGTGCATGTGGGAAAGGACTAACAGTCCTGCCACACACCACTGCCTAGCAATAACAGAGGATTTTCCCTCACTCTGAGGTAAAGGACTAAAAGAAGCTCAGGACAGGTGGAGTGTGGAAAAATCCTCTTCTTTTCCCTCACTCTGAGGTAAACATGATCCCCTACATTGAACTCTCTTTTCACCCCATGCTTATCTGCATAGCTTTTCTATCTATCACAAGCTTCTTTTAAATTCTGTCTGATGTTTACAACCACTAGCTCCATCTCCTTGAGCAATTACGGACCAATAAAAAACCTGTTCATTGGATTATCCCAAGTTACTAGTGTCCTACACCTCCTTCCATACAAAGCTTCATATGGACTCATCCCCAAGGATGATTGTTGACCATTGTTGTAAGAAAAATATACCAAGTGTAAGTAATCTTCCCACTTTGTTGGTTTATCCATCACATACATGTGAAGCATGTATTCAAGCACTTGGTTAAGTCTATCTGTCTGCCCATCAGTATGAAGATGGTAGGAAGTGCTGAAGTTCAACTTTGTACCCAAATCTGAAAAAAACCCATTCCAAAAATTGGAAGTGAACTTGACATCTCTGTCAGATACTCTTTCCTTAGGCAATCCATGCAATTTGAAAATCGCCTTCGTGAAGATGTTTGCAATGTCATCATTCTTATGCATAGACTTAACTAGTATAAAATGTGCTACTTTTGTCAACTTGTCCACCACACCATGATGGAATCATGTTGTCTCCAAGTCATCGGAAATCCTGTAGTAAAATCCATGGAAATAACATCCCATTTCCATTCTAGAACTGGAAAAGGCTGCAACAAACTTGTAGGATGTTGATGCTCAACCTTTACCTACTAAAATTTCAAGCACCTTGAAATATATACAGCCATGTACTTTTTCATTCCTAGCTAAAAGTACTGCTTTCTGGCTGTAGCAATCATCTTCTGATATCCTGGATGACCAGAATACGGAGCTTGATGGATTTCATCCATAACAACTCTCCTCAACTCTGCTACATCTGGAATATAAATTCTAACTTTATAAGTAAGAAGTCCATATTCTTCCAACTTATATCCCTCATACCTCTTCTCAAGGATTTGCTGCTGCAATTTGTCTTTTACTTACTCATACAATTCATCTCCAGCAGTATGATTAAAAATCTGTTACCTCAAATCTGATTGGAAAATACTAAGAGATGCCACATGCATTTCTTGCACCTTCCTATTGAGTGCATCAACTACCTTATACTATTTTCCTTTTATGTGCTTGAGTTTGAAATCAAACTCACATAAAAAATCCAGCCATCTCACTTGCCTAACATTCAGAGTAGGTTGATCAAACAAATACTTCAGACTGCAATGGTATGTCCTTAGCTCAAATCTTCTCCCCATCAAGTAATTCCTCCACAGCTTGAGAGCATGTACTATGGATGCAAGTTCTAGGTCATGAGTGGCATAGTTCTTCTCATGCTCCTTTATCTTTTTTGACTTGTAACATATCACATGGTTGTCTTGCATAAGTACCCCTCCAAGCCCTTTTCCGCATGCATCGGTACATACCACAAAATATTTCTCTGGGTCTACAACCTTCAATACTGGTGCACTGGTGAGAAGGTTCTTCAACTGCTAGAAGCTTTGTTCACACCTCAATGCCCATTCAATCTTTATCTCCTTCTTTTGAAAAGAAGTGATGGCATGTGCAACTTTGGAGAATCCTTCAATGAATCTCATGTAGTATCCTACAAGTCTCATAAAATATCTTACATATGTCACATGTCTTGGAGTAGGCCAATTCATAATGGCTTCAATATTTTCAGAGTCCACAGATATACCCTCTTATGAGATAATGTGACCCAAATACTAAATTCTATCTCTATAGAAGTCACACTTTCCCAGCTTTGCATACAGCTGATTCTCCCTGAGCAATTGCAATGTCAATCTCAAATGCAATTCATGCTCTTCCTCATTCTTAGAATAAATAAGAATGTCATCAAGGAAAACAAGAACGAACTTTTCCAAGTATCTGCTGAAGACACTGTTCATAAGGCACATAAATGTAGCTGGTGCATTTGTGAGACCAAATGGTACGACTACAAAATCATAATGTCCATACCTTGTTCTGAAGGATTTCTTATGAATGTATTCATCCTTGGTTCTTACCTGATGGTAACTAGACCTCAATTCAATTTTGGAAAATACCTTTTCTCCTCTCATTTGGTCAAAGAGGTCATCGATCCTAGGCAAAGGATATTTATTCTTCACTGTAACCTTGTTCAATTGTCTATAATCAATAAACAACTTGAGTGTACCATATTTATTCTTTACAAACAGAGCTGGTGCTCCCCAAGGAGACACACTCGGCTTGATATACTTCTCCAACAAATCTTGCAGTTGCATCTTCAACTCTAGCATCTCTGGTGTACTCATTTTGTAGGGTGTCTTGGACACTGGTGCTGCTCCTGGCACAAGTTCAATTGTGAAATCAATGTCTCTCTTTGGAGGAAGCCCTGGAATCTCATTAGGAGACACATCCCTGAATTCCCGCAACACATGAAAGTCCTCCAACCTAGGAGTTTCATCCCATGTTGGCTCCAGAATATGAGCTTCATACAACTGGAAACTTTTCCTACAGAACTTCTTCAACTGCATTGTTGAAACTTGCCTTACTGAAATCACCTTTGGAATGCCTTTCACAACCTTTGGGTTCCCTTCTTCATCCATGCATTCAAAATTCTTATTATAACAGTCAAGATTTACCTTGTGACCTTCTAACCAATCCATTCCAATGAGAACATTATAGGAACCAAGTGGTAGAACATTAAGATCTACACAAATGACTAATCCATTCATGACCAATCAACATTTCTCTACCACTTCACTAACCTTTTTCTTAGTTCCAGTGGCTAGCTGAACTAACCAATATTTTCTATGCTTTACTTTCTTAAAAGAACAAATCTCCACTACTCTAGGGGTAATGTAACTATGAGTAGAACTAGGGTCAATCAAAATAGAAATAGATTTCTCACCAATCTTACCTACAACTTCAACCACAGTTGACTGGTGATCTTTCTGGCGGTCCTCCAGTGCTGCATAAATCCTAGGGATTGCCCTTGCTACTTGACCCACTATTTCTGCTTCTTGAATGTTATAATATGGCCTTGTACTCTCATTCTCGATTTGACAATTTCTGCACATTTGGGGTCCTCCACATTTCCAACATTAGAGTGGTCCTCTATTCTACTGTGGGTCTCTAGGATTTTCTCCCATCACTTTGGTTGGTTGCTTCTGCTGATTCCAGAAGTTAGAAGGTTTGAAACCTTTCTTCCTTTGGTCAGACTTCTCATTCTTCTTGTCCTTCTATGCCTTATGATAATCAAGTTTACCTTTACTTTGCTCATAGAAATACTTAGCCTTCCTTATTGCTTCTTCAAGAGTTCTAGGTTCATAAAACTCAACTCTGTCTTTGTAAGACTGAGGCAAGCCACTTAGGAAACACTGGATTTTCACATTTTCATCTTTGATGTACCTGACATACCTTAACAATTCTAAGAACGTATTTGCGTACTCTTCCATAGTTTGCTGTGCCAATCTTAGCTCATGGAAATCCTTAATTTTTCCATCATAATTACTTCTAGAGAGGTATTTCTGCTTGAAATACTTCTTGAAATATTTCCACTTAAGTCTAATTTCACTGATCCTCTTTACTTGCTTGAAGTGCTCCCACCAAATGGATGCCCTTACATTTAGATTGAATATGGAAACCCTTGCCTTCCTATTTCCTGAATAATCCTAAACTTGGAAGTACTTCTTTATCCCAAGAAGCTAAGATTCTTCCTCTTGTCTAGTTTTTACCTCACCATCAAATGTAGGAGGTTTAGCCTTCTTAAATTCATCCCAGGAGTGATCCCTATGGTGCCTCTTCCTATTACCCTTGCGAGAAGAAGAGCTTGAGTCCCCATTGGATTCTTCTGAGTCAGATGATCTACTAGAAGTCCTCCTTCTTCTCCTGCTACTACTCTTACTGCCTTTTGGTTTTACTGTACCCTTTCCAAAGTCTATATTCCTTTGCAAGTCTGTCAAACTCTGCAACATAGCAACATTCAACTGATGTTGCTCTTCCTAGGCTTTAATCAAGCTTCTCATGGTGGCTGCAATATCTGGCAGTGTCTCTTGGAATCTCCTTCCATTAAACTCTATGTCATCATTTCCAGCTTGGATATTTTCTCCCATGGCATCTTGCACACGCTCATAGGAATCCCGAGCATCATATCCATCATGGGTTCTCATGGATGAACCACAACTTACTTTACCAAACTGCACTGTCTGGAATACTGCCTTTGAAGGTAACTATGATTCTGCAAAATGTGTTAGTAACATGAATATTAGCTGCATATCATTTATACAATTCATAATTACTTACCTTCTCTCAGAAAAATCATACAATGAAAACTTTGCCCAAAACATAGAATTTTCTTCCTCAAAGAACAACTATCTCAAGGGGACGATGGGGGTCAAGGGCAGCGCCCTCATTTTTTTTTTTGTAAATCTTTGATTTTCATGCAATCTGGTGCATAAGATCACTACCATTTTTCTCCTTTTCGGCCTTGTAAATCCACTGAAAAACTACCGAAAATATGCTTTTCTACTGAAAATCCCACTAAAAAAATCAGATTTTTTTTATCTGATCGAATTCCTTCCCAACTAGTCATCTAATGTATCATATCACTAGTTGACAACACTTCTGATGACTTATTAGGTGAGTCTTAATTTTTCTTCTAATTCCTTATCGGATCCATCTTCATTTGTCTTCCAATTCCATATTGGGTCCATCTTCATTTGTCTTCCGATGCCATATCAGGTCCATCTTCCTCTATCCTCTGATACCCATCGGCTCGATCTTCCTCTAGCTTTCGACGCATCAGTTGATCAATCTTCTATTCTTTTTCGAGATTTCCTATACTTATAAAAATTTCTGAATTTTTCTTCTATTCTTCTCCATCCGCCGTTGCATTGGCTCCCTTCCGGCGAGCCTTGTCAACACCTCAGCTCTGTTTCAACGAACGTCTTCCAATAATTTTAACACTTTGAAAAATTCCCAAAATTTTTCTCTCCAGTTTCCTTTTCAACTGTGCCTCATATCATCCCAGTCAATACCATCGGCTCCACCTATCTGATAAATTCGGCTACTCCTAGCTGATACCTTCAGCTCCTCCCAACCAAGACTTTCAACAAAAAAAATTTCGAACCTAGGAAATTTTCAAAATTCCCTCCGCTTGGTTTCCTTATCGGATGGACTCAGCTTAAGTCCTCCAACATATCAAATGGGATTCTAGCTAAGTCATCTGATGTATCAAATGGACTTCAGCCTAAGTCATCCGACGTATCGGATGGACTTTAGCCTAAGTCATCCAATATTTCCCATACTCAGAATTTTTTTTGAAATTTTGAAAATTTTACTGTTAGCCTGCACTCAACAGAGATGAACCCTCCCTCTGTCACTGCTTCTTCATGGCCCATTGAGGCCCATGCTACAACCTGTGCTCCGATATCACACTGTAATGTCCTCGACCCTCTGATCGGTAAAGAGGATGCTACCATAACATTATCTTTCCAAGAAACTAGCCCCCATGAACATACACATAAAAATTGAAATTCTTTTCACTAAAACATGCATACATTATTACCATACAATGGAAGAAAAACCATACATTCAAGCATTCAGAATGTTCATTGTGATTCAATATCAAATTTAATTGCAGGGATGAAATAGATGAGAATACTTATCTTATGAAGAATTCATCCTGGAACCAGCTACGTCGCTGCAACGTTCCACCCAACGATAGGCCAATGTGCTCCTTAATCTCTCAGTAACACTGCCACCCATGAGCTGGGAATGATTCCCCAAGGAATAAGGAGCTAAGTAGGATCACACATAGCCAAAGATACACAACAGTATATAGCCAAGCCAACATAGTTGGGTTTATCAGGCCATCATGGACCTGGGAAAATCTGGATGCTAAGCTGGTGGGTTCACTGAAGAGCTAAAAACACCTGCACTAGAACTAGCCTAACTTCTAAGAAACCCACACACACCCAACACAAGGAATCAGTCCCTTCTTTGCTACACAGTCCCTCAGGCCTTGAATTCCCTTCTAATTCTATTAAGGGGGTATGGAGAAAAAAAGCCAGCCCTCTAGCTCTGTCTATGAGGCTCCTGAACAAACTAGGTTTATCAAGTAGAACCAGCCTTCAGTCCCACTCTAGAATAGTCCAAATACCAACCAATGCATGCAGACAGCAAAAACGAGCAATTCACCTCTCTAGGGAAGAAAAAGGAAACATTACGGTAGCCAAAATGGTGATACACAGTTCCGTCTAAGAAAAACAATCTCAGATTTGTTCTTGGCCCTAATGTGGACAAAAAAACTCAGTGATAATCCACACTCATGGGGAAAAACAACAGCCAAGATTTCTCCACTGAAAAAAATGGAAAATACATAGCCCAATTGGGAAGGAAAACATATTCAACAAACTCTAAGCATGGAGATGGATTCATATACACAGAACCACAAAACCAGTTAGGTAACTACACACAACAAAATCCAACAACGATATTCACACATAGGAAACTTCCGTCCGTTTTTGGAGATAACCCAACATGGAAGTCTGGTAATGAGGAAAACGCCCTAGACCCAAAATCATGAGGATGAGAATCCACACAGCAAGAATCATGAACGGGAGGTAGTTTTTTTCCTAGCTCTCTGCGTGAGAATGGACAAAATGGAATAATGGGTCCGATGGTCTCTTCCTGCCCACATGAAGGTGAATGAGTCTCTTGGTGGAGTGTGTATCTGGGAAAGGACTGACAGTCCTACCACACACCACTACCCAGCAGAGGATTTTAATTTGGTAGTTAACTGATTGAGCCAAGGAAAGGTGAATAAGTCAAAAGGGTGGGTGACAACTAAGAGGTTTAACAAATGACACTTGGATTTTCCCCATTGGCCCCAAGGGTTATATAATTTCCCTCCCTATCCTTAGGAAAATGACGTCCTTTTCATTATGGTTGCACCGACATAGCTGGTTGTAGGTATTTTTAATTAAAATGCATTTTTACATGATGCCAAAATTAATATGTGTCGGATAGCATGATATACCATCGGCAACGATTTTAATCGCCGGAATACAAAACATTAAATCGATGGTGGGGCTTTTGCCTTTAGTTCGTCACCATGATTTATTACAATATATACATCATATACATTTTAATGTAAACGGGGTCAAAATGAGGGTGTTACAACTCGAATTTGAATACTTTGGTGTCGTGGAAATTCGCTAACTGAGAACGAATGTTGTCAGCTAGAAATTCATCAAACTTAAGACAACAGGAGTGATAATATTGCTTTAGCAATTCAGGCTCAGCAGGACAAGTACTCAAGACAAACAATATACTCAACAATGACTCTATGACATAGCCGTTGGTATCTATACCTAAAAACTGACTGGCCAGGGATAGACACCATTGGGTTTCTTCATTAAATTCGCTAAGGTCGATGGGGTAAAACTAGCTGATGAATTCACCATTAGGTTTTGAACAGGCCTTCAAGAAGGCTTCCCTATTTTTGTTGGTAGACACTCTAAATCAAAGTATGATATTTTCCTCTCAGTATTATTGGGATATATTGACAAAATCGTTTGGGATGTGAAGGGTTTTATAGATGGTGGGAGCACTGGAATGAATAGAGGATTTTGGTCTTTGACCTATTCATAATGACTGCTTCGGAGACAGAGAAATTTTCTGCACACCACTCGACAAACTCATGGGAATGGGGGCTTTGTTCGACAGAGAAAAAATTAAAAAAAGATTTAAAAACACCACATGTATCACTACCTTGGTCCTTAAGAACTTCCAATTTACCCCTAGTGGCTTCAATGGTTTCCCCCACCAGGATAGTATTGAAAATATCGACATTCTCATCTACGAGACTTTCCTCTACCCTCCGACATGCGACCTCTGGTTCTATAGTATCTCTCACATCTACCACTTCTATTGTTTCCATTTTTAAATAGCACTGAGGGAGTATCAGGAGCCTACCTTTCTTTTGTAGCACAGTCTTCTGGTCTGTCCGCGCTGGTGCTCTGGTGCTCTGTATGCAGTCGAGGCGTTCGATGATTCTAAGTCTTTGGAAAATAAAAACCCTTCCAAATCCATGTAGACCCTTTTATAAATTTCTATATTGCATAATCTCCTTGCCCTTTCCATGCAGTTTGTACCGTGGATCTTTCCCCGTGCTATCTGAGCCTTTGATATGTGAGGTCCTTTATGCCAAATTCTTCCTCGCTATATGCGTTTGTAGTTTAATCTAGGAGGGATGGCTTCTTTCGTCGATCAAGAATGACCTCTCCACACAACCATCGATCTAAGAGGACCCTACCACTTTTCAGAATATGAGATCCTGACCCTGTCCACACCAGTTTCAATCGTGAAATAAACCACGACCGTAGATCTATCTCTGCCCTTGTTTTGACCATTGATCTTTGCGGATTGTACTGATTTTCATGATTTGAAATTACTACTGCATCCTTGTTAGTCCAGGACATGAAATCATTTATGGCCATGGATATTCTTGTAATCCTATCTCGGCCGTTAACTATCTCCGCTCCTTAAACCACTTTTTGATTTGGAAAAGTGGCCTTGGCCGAGTACGTTCGCTGCACGAAATGCTTTGGTGCCATTGATTTGTCTTCAGATTAATCTCCACCCTCTATTATGGCTCCCACTTAACGCATTTGGTGCCTTCCAATATCTTTCTTTACCCTACATGTATGATTTGCGAGATGATTTTTCCACCATTAATTTTTTTGTGATTCTGAATCACGGCCGTCGGTTTGCAAAGCCCTTTACCTCATTTTCATCGCTGCTTATCTCAGGAGTAGAACGTCATCTCACAGATGCCTTCAACACCTTTGCAACTCAGGGAATTCCTTCCCAATCAACTCTTCGATAGGGTCCTTTCTCCATATATCTCTCATAATATAAAATTGTTGAAATATTGTAACTTCGAAGAATATTCTATATGTATTTATTTGTGGTCCCCGATGGTCCTACCAGGAGAACCACTTGTATTACTTTGTACCTTGGTGCTCCTAATCAGAAGAACTAATAAGAGTCATTAGGCAGTCCCCTCTAATTGTAAAGGTGGGTCATTAGCACCCTAGTGTGGTTACTTGAGCCTACATGTGTAACTTGAGCCTACATGATTAACTCGAGCCTACATGATAGATGAGTTAACTTAAGTGAACAGATGAATATAAATAGAGGTGTAGTGCTCCTCATTTATGACACACACTCTCACTTGTATAGCGCATTAGTGGAGAAGAGAAATAGCTGGAGAAGGAGGAGGATCAAGATTTGATCTCCTTATTGGTTTTATCTTTTATATTTTTGGGGCATCTATATTGAGGAAGATTTTTCTGGGTTTTTCCCTTTAGGGTTTTCCTAGGATAAATCTTTGTGTTCCTTTTGTATGGTTGTGCTTGTCTATCTTTCAGTGATCATATTTATATGCTTTTGTTATGAAAAATGAAATGAAATACTGATGTCTTAGCTAAGCATATGAAAATTTAACATGGTATCAGAGCCACCCTGAAAAGAAGACATTGTGCAGCTTCAGAATCTAGGGCTTCTTACTTTTTGGTTCTCTCTCCACAATCGATCAGTAAAAGAAGGCTAGGCTAACTCTCCATTGAAGGGCGCATCTTTCTGTCGAAGCAGAATTCGATTCTGAGCATTTTTCAGTTTTTCATGTGGGAAATTAGGGCTTCTTACAGAAGAATAATTTTTGAGTGAGCCTAGCATCGGATTTCTATCCTCATCAAAATTGAAGTTTAGAGACCTGGATCAATATTTTTGGTTGGGTGAAACTCCAGGAAAGTCAAACCCTAGTTTGACTCGGAGCTAGAAAAACCCTAAATACTAAAACTGCTAAGTTTTGGTATATTCGCTATATCCCAATATTGGAGAAGGTTCAAGAGCTAAAAATTTGAGAGACCGAAGATAAAATCTATATTAACACCATGTCCAAAATTCAGCCTCAGATTCGCTATATTCTAGGCGATATGATCCCTCCAAGTTAGGGTTCCAGCCTCTTCCAGAATTCATCCCTAAACAGGACACCTGGGGAGAATTGATGTAACATGGGATACAGAGGTACGAATGGAATTCCTGAAGATTTTATAGAAATAGCATGGCCTGTACTTTCTTTATTCCAAATTTCAGAACCTGAAGATGAACCAGTGACACGTGGCATGCTGTACAACTTCTCTATTCTGAACAGTCCTGTAACAGGTCACCTTGGGAAAATGATCATAAATCCAAATTGGTGAAACAAATTTTAATGAAACATGTGCTGTGGGATCAGGGACATGCGAGGTTACCTCAGTGAAAAATTTCAGACATAGAGGAGCAGTAATTTCAGAGATATCACAGAAACAGTAACAGGCATTTCTGTAGAAGAAATTGGAAAACTAGGGCTTTTTGTTCCAGCAGCTTCCCTCCACTGTTTTTAGAAAAAGAGTACATTGGACAGCTCCATTTGAAGAGATATATATTTCTATCCAATCATATCTAAAATATTCCAAGTTTTGAAACTTAGGGTTTCTCTAACAAACCCTAGATCAGCCAGCTTCGGAAGTAGGACAGACACCTCAAATCGGTAAGATCTAATCTTTTGCTATTTGCATTTAAGGTTCTCATTTCAAAGTGATCTATCACATCATCTTGATGATAAGATTGGTGAAGTTGAAAAATTTCAAGCATGAAAGTATTTGATCTCTCTAAATAAAATGAATTGGACACCTACATGAGTAGAGAGGTTCTAGTTCTAGAGGGAGATGAGCCTCAAAGCCTTACACAAGAAGAACTTGATCAAGGCCAAGAAGATCACTGTTGATTCAATCACGGATAAACTTGTACCACAAGTGTCTTCCCTAAAGACACCGAAGATGTTTGATTTCTTGATCAAGCTATTTGAAGATAAGAACATAATTCAGAAGATGGTTTTGAGAAAACAATTGAAGAATGTGAAGATCCAGAATGCATAACATCTTGAAGCAGTAGAAGAAGAAGCAGAGAATGCAGAAGTGGTGATAGCCACCTTGAATGGCCTCCCATGATCATGGGATTCATTCATGTGAGGAATGTGTGCCAGAAGAAAGTGATTACTTTCAGTTGACTTTGGGAAGAAGAAGAAGCTCGTCTCATAAGAAGAGAAGAAGAAATATGGGAGCAAATTGAAGATTAAGCTATCACCATTCAAAGAAGATCCCTCAAGTGATGAGGAATATGAAGAACTCAATTTTTGACGAACCTCTTATCCATCTTATCATTTGGATAATAAATGATGATAAATCAGAATGATCAAGATGGAGTCTACCCATGAAACAAATAAAAGATAAGTATTCAATTGTCATTTCATGATATTGTTTTACATTTGATTATATTCAGTTGATGTGTTATGCATGATAGATTGTTTGCATTAGTGACTGTATAATACTAATATGCATGTGATGGGTAAGTAGCTCATGGTTCTATACAACTCTCCATTGCTACTTATCAAACCTCTTTGCTGACATATTGGATTAGTCTACAAAGTTTTTGTGAGATATGGATGAATGTTGTATTGGCTAAACAGTTGCATGATGCATAAGAATTTGTCATTATGCATATGATTTATGAAATAGTTCTAACCATGCAACTGGTGCATTTGAATTGTAGGAAAGGTCCTGTACAACCTCCTACAAGAAAAGAAGGATGAGACTTGTTCCAAAGAACAAGTGATGACAATTCAATAAACATGAATCTGAAGTTCCCAGGGTCAGAGACACCATGACGGAAGAAATAGATTCAAAGAGAAATAGATCCACCTCGAAGGATGAATACTACCATGGGTATGAGAGATAACTCAAGATGAAGAAAAGAATGCTTTGAAAGAAGCTATGATCAAAGAATAACAGTTGATCATGGGGAATGATGTATACGATATGATTTCGAGACATAAAGGAAAGTATCTAGTATTTTCCATATGGATATACAAGAACAAGTGTACAAAGCAAGGTTCATGATTTGCCTCAGAAAGAATAGACTATGACATGACATACTAGAACCACCTGTATAAAATGAAGAAGGAAGATAATACTCCACTTTAGGGGGAGTGACTACAGAAGATATCTGAGTTCGACACGGTATGACATGATGGACAGCTTCCTGATGGATCAAGAATTTTGGGTTCCAACCTTCAAAATTGAATACAGAAGACTAGGATATGTTGATGATCTGACAAGATGAAATCATGGAAGATGTTATGATAAAAGAATACTAGAATGATGTTTGGGATATAGTACTCAAACCAGAAAGTAAGAATGTGGTATCTTAAAAATCGATTTGCAAGATAAAATATGTCACTGATAGAAGTAAGGAAAGACTTGTGGCTAGATTTTTCTATAAGAAAGAGGGAATTAATTTTGAAGAGACACTTACTCTAGGAAGCAAGGTACACTTCCTTCAGAACTATGATGGTAGTTGCTTCCATGATGAAGTAAAGACAATCCTTCCTTAATGGTATGATTGGGGAAGAGTTTTACATCGAAAGGATTTGAAGTTGAAGATAGATGGACTCATATATGTAAGTTGAAGAAGGCCCTCTATGGCATGAAGCAAGATCCCAGAGCTTGGTATGGAAGGATAGACAGTTTCCTATCAATTATGGGCTTTACCAAGAGTAAAGCTGATCCTAAAATTTATCTCAAGGTTGTAGAAGATGAACCTGTCATCCTATTATTATATGTGGATGACTTATTCTTAACAGGGAAGGAGAAACAGATCATGGAAAGCAAGAAGAAACTAACAGAAGAATTTGAGATGAAATACCTTGGTTTAATGCACTATTTCCTAGGTCTGGAAATATGACAAAGTTCAGAAGAAATCTTTCTCAACCAAGGAAAGTATGCGGTAGAGATATTGAAGAGATTCAATATGTTGGAATGCAAATTCATAGCCACACCCATGGACTCCAACCTGAAGCTGTTAGCTGATAACTCATTAGAGTTAGTGGATGTGACTCATTATAGACAAATCATTGGGTCATTAATGAACAAATTCCAGACCAGACATTTGTTTTGCTGTGAACACCTTAAGTCAATATCTTGTTCAACCAAGACGGTTTCACCTAGTAACCGCAAAACATGTGATGAGATATTTGAAAGGGACTATAGACTTTGGTCTATACTATGATGGTAGCCATGAGTATAGATTGTATGGCTTCACAGATGTAGATTGGGCTGGAAGTATCTCAGATAGGAAAAGCACATTAGGTAGATGTTTTTGTTTGGGGTATGCTATGAGTTCATGGTTTAGCAGGAAACAGTCCAGTGTTTCTCGTAGCACGGCTGAAGCAAAATACATAGAAGATTTCTCTGCTAAATTGTAAAGTCATATGGCTTTGGAAGCTGATATCAGGTCTCTTTGGCCTGAAGATGGATACTACAATGATTCTATGTGATAACCAGATTTGTGATGACAAAGAACCCTATGTTCTGATTGTAACACATAAAAATTCCAAATTTCTATACTGAAGATGTAGATGATAATGGTTTGAATGATGATGTACTGATGAAGCCTCTATATTGGGTAAAGTTCGAACACTTTCAAGACAAGCTTGGTGTTGTTTGAAAAGACCTTCCTCGAAAGGGGGAGTAGTGATGTTGTAGTGGGATTGTATCATCCCTGGGCACTTGCCCTAAAGTGATCTGGAGACCTCGGTCCTTGAGAATGAATAGGGATTGTATCATCCTGGGACATTTATCCAAAAGTGATCCGGTGACCTTGGTCCTCGAGAATGAAGAGGGATTGTATCATCCTGGGACATCTGTCCAAAATAGATCCGGTGACTTTGGTCTTCGTGAATGTGGTGGGATTACATCATCCCTGAAGTTCAGTTCAAAATGTATCCGGAGGTCTCAGCCCCCGTGAATGTGGTGGGATTGTATCATCCCTGAAATTTGGTTCAAAATGTATCTGGAGGTCTTGGCCTCGGTGAATGTGGTAGGATTGCATTATCCCTCAACTTCGGTTCAAAATGTATCCAGAGGTCTCAGCCCCCGTGAAAGTGGTGGATTGCATCATCCCTGAACCTCAGTTCAAAATGTATCCAGAGGTCTCGGCCCCCGTGAAAGTGGTAGGATTGCATCATCCCTGAACTTCGGTTCAAAATGTATCGGGAGGTCTCGGCCCCCGTGAAAGTGGTGGATTGCATCATCCTTGAACCTTAGTTAAAAATGTATCTGGAGGTCTCGGCCGCCGTAAAAGTGGTGGATTGCATCATCCCTGAACCTCGGTTCAAAATGTATCTGGAGATCTCAGTCCCTGTGAATGTGGTAGGATTGTATCATCCTTGAACTTCGGTTCAGAACAGATCTGGTGACTTCGGTGCTCGAGAACGTGTGTTGATCCCATAATTCCTAGAGGAAGGATTGTCTAAGTTCCACATATGTGTTGATCCCATAATTCCGAAAGGAAGGATCATTGAATTCATCCCGTAATTCCAATAGGAAGGATTGTCTGAGTTCCAGAGATGTGTTGATCCTGTAATTCCAATAGGAAGGATTGTCTGAGTTCCACATCTGTGTTGATCCCGTAATTCCGAAAGGAAGGATCGTTAGTAACTCCGTAAAGACCTAAATCCTGTAATTCCAATAGGAAGGATTGTGTGAGTTCGACAGATGTGTTGATCCCGTAATTCCAATAGGAAGGATTGTCTAAGTTCCACAAATGTGTTGATCCCGTAATTCTGAAAGGAAGGATCGCTAGTAACTCCGTAAAGACCTAAATCCCATAATTCCGAAAGAAAGGATCGTTAGTAACTCTGTAAAGACCTAAATCCCATAATTCTGAAAGGAAGTATCATTGGTAACTCTGTAAAGACCTAAATCCCATCATTCTGAAAGGAGGGATCATGTTGATGTTTTGATGATGTTGATGTTTTTATGATGATGATGACGTACTGATTGAAAGATCAGAATATGATGATGATGCTGTTGCTTCTGATGATGATGTTCTCTGATCGAAAGATCAGAATATGATGATGATGATGTTTCTCTGATCGAAAGATCAGAAATTTCTGATGATGATGTTCTCTGATCGAAAGATCAGAATATGATGATGATGATGTTTTCTGATTGAAAGATCAAAAGTTGCTTATGATTACAATGTTGCTGATGATGATGATGTTTTTTGAGCAAAAGACCAGAATGCGATGATGATGATGATGTTTCTGATCGAAAGATAAGAATGTGATGATGATGAGATCTTGATGATGATGATGTTGTATTATCAAAGTATGATGATGATGACGTACTGATCGAAAGATCAGAATATGATGATGAGTTAATGTTAGAGTATGATGATGTTTTTTATCGAAAGATCAGAGGCTGATGATAATGATGATTCTGATTGAAAGATTAGAATGTGATGATGATTATATTTTGATGCTGATATTTTGATCATGATGATGTTGATGTTTTGATGATGTTTCTGATCGAAAGATCAGAGTATGATGATGATGTTGTTGTTGTTGATCGAAAGGCCAAAGTGTTGAAGAAGATGTTGTTGATCGAAAGGTCAAAGTGTTGAAGATGATGTTGCTAATCGAAAGGTCAAAGTGCTGAAGATGATGTTGCTGATCAAAAATGTCAAAGTGCTGAAGATGTTGCTGATCGAAAGGTCAAAGTGGTGAAGATGTTGCTGCTGATTGAAGAGTCAAGATGCTAAAGATGTTGCTGATCGAAGCGGTCAAAGTATTGATGATGCTGAAGACTAAATATTGAAGATGAAGACTACATGATGTTAAAAATCTTCCAATTATTTATAGATGTATCACCCTCATGATGTTGATGATGTCCTCTATCTCTCTCCTATTATTGTTGTTGTTGATGTTGTTATAGAATACCCTTCTCGTTAAGGGGGAGTGTTGAAAATTTGTAACTTTCAAGAATATTATATATGTATTTATTTGTGGTCCCCGATGGTCCTACCGGGAGAACCACTTGATTAATTTGTACCCCGATGCTCCTAATCGGAAGAACTAATAAAATTCATGAGACAGTCCCCTCTAATTGTAAAGGTGGGTCATTAGCACCCCAGTGTGGTTGCTTGAGCCTACATGTGCAACTCGAGCCTACATGATTAACTCAAGCCTACATGATAGATGAGTTAACTTAAGTGAACGGATGAATATAAATAGAGGTGTAGTGCTCCTCATTTATGACACACACTCTCACTTGTATAGCACATTAGTGGAGAAGAGAAGTAGCTGGAGAAGGAGGAGGATCAGGCTTTGATCTCCTTGCTGGTTTTATCTTTTATCTTTTTGGGGCATCTATATTGAGCAAGCTTTTGCTGGGTTTTTCCCTTTAGGGTTTTCCCAGGATAAATATCTGTGTTATTTTTGTATGGTTGTGCTTGTCTATCTTTCAGTGATCCTATTTATATGCTTTTGTTATGAAAAATGAAATGAAATACTGATGTCTTAGCTAAGCATATGAAATTTTAACAAAAAATTTGAATATGGTGCTAACAACCAGCTCCACAAGGGATGCTATCCTCCCAGTGAGGTAGAAAAAAGCCCGTAGACTAGTCACTGAATCCATTGACAACCTCTTCTTATTTTACTTTGCAAAAGAAAAACATAATTGAAAGATGGTTACCTTTTCTAATCTTAGGGCCTTCTTTCCAGGCTTCAAATATTTTGATTCACCATCTGTACTTACTGAAACATAAAGCAATATTTACACTATAATACATGGAACTTTTCCCCTTTACTCCAGGTAACGTTTTAGAAACCTCCCAATCAGTGGGCCTCCCTTGTACTGTGACCCATCTGGATACTACAGAATGGAAGAATTATCTCCTCTGAGTGCTACAATAAGGTATGGACCCACCCATAAGTGGTCAAATTTTCCATGTTTGCCTTTTTCTTCATGCGGGGCATCCCATTTTAATACCAGGTCATCGACTTGGAAAATTTCCTCCTTTATTCTTCTGTGAAAGGTATTCTTCATCTTCTCCTGATGTATCTGGACCTTATCATAGGCTTTGTCCCTTACTTCATTCAGTTCAATAATTTGGTTGATCCTTCTTTGAATGGGATTAGTCTCATCTAATGGATCTCGTAATAATTTCATAACTGAGATACCTAGGGATGTAGGAAAAATTACCTCAGCTCCATATACCAATTGAAAAGGTGACATACCAATAGACCTCTTTGTGTTGATTCTATCAGCCCATAAGGAATATTTCAAATTTGTGTGCTAGGCTCTTTTGTTGTCCTCTAACAGCTTCTTAATAATCGTCACTAGACATTTGCTAGAGGATTCTGCTAGTCCATTTCCCTGTGGGTAATAAGCAGTAGAATGATTTAGGCTTATATGATATTTATAGCAAAGATTGATCATCTTCTTGGACTTGAATGTAAGTGCATTTTCTGTCACAATTCAAATAGGGCAACCGAATCTCACCAAAATATTCTCTTCTATGAAATTGATTATCACTTCTTCTGTAGCTCACCTAGTGGGTACCACCTCAATCCAATTTTTGAAATAATCAGTAGTTGTTAGAATCCATCTATTCTGTCCTGAGGAGTTTGGATTTATCTCTACGATGAAATCCAACCCCCATTGCTGGAAAGGTGCTTCCACTGATAAAGGGTTGAGGGGAAGTGAAACCACTTTCCTTTTTCCCTAAAAAATATGGCACTAATGGAATTTAGTCATCTCCATATATACATATGATAATAATGAAGGCCAATAGAATCCCTCCCTTAGAATTTTATTTGCGGTTACCTTCCGGGATTGGTGCCCTCCACAATCTCCTTCATGGAACTCTTTTGTTGTATGCTGAGCTTCATTTTCCAAAAGACAGTTTAGCAGTATTCCCCCAGGGTCTTTCCAATAAAGATATTGTTATATGATACAAAATTTTGTAGCCTTAAGCTTCATAGACCTAGATCTGGTTTTGCTTAACCCCGTAGGAGGTTGTAAATTCTGCAATACAAAAACAATATCAGCATACTAGGGGGACATAGAAAAATCAGGTTTCACTGACACTTCTGGATCCAACTGATTAGATTGACCAGCAAAAATATTCAGCTGCAAAGAATTGCAATGGGAATCTATCATCATTTTAGCTAATCCTTGCCCCTTGATCAATTTGGTGGGCTTGATTTCTATGTCATACTCTAGAAGCACTGTGATCCATTTAGCTCTTCTTCCTTCTGTATCTGGCTGCGTAAGTATGCTTTTCACCATGCTGCTGGGAACATATGCAATTATATGGGAATGGAGGATGTAAATTCTGAAATCCTTCAAGGCCTTAACCAAGGAGTAAACTTGTTTTTCCATTATATCATATTTCAATTCTCCATCTCTCAATATTTTATGAAAAAATGCTATAGGATGCTCTTCACCCCGATCATTTTTCTGCAGCAAAATATCTACAACAATATGCTCTGAAGCATATGAGAATATTAAAAAGTCTTTCTCAAAGTCTGTACTGACTAGCACAAGAGCTTCAAAAATGGCCTGTTTTATATCTTTGAAATATTTCTTGGCTTCCACCGTCCATTTGATTTCATGATATTTCCTCAGCATATAGGTAATGTCCATCAAGATTTCGGCAAAACTAGGAATGAAGATCCTCAAGAAATTTACCTGATCGATGAAAGACTGTATTTCCTTCTTACTTCTTGGTTCCTCCACCTTCAAAATGCCCTTTACCCTGTCTGGATCAATTCTGATTCCTTCCTTTGAAATAATATGCCCCAACAACTTTCCTTCTTCTAGAGAAAATTTTGACTTCCTCGGATTTAATGAAATGCCATATTTCCTGCATTTAATGAAGACCCTTTCTAAATTCGTGACATGATCTTTGACCAACCAGGAATATACAGTGATATCATCCATGTAGATCACCACAAGCTTATCCCTTTCATCTACAAAGGCAATATCCATGGCATGTTGGAATGTGGCTCCAGCATTCATTAACCCGAATGGCATCTTTGCGTACATGAAGGTGCCCCAAGGTGTGGTGAAAACTATTTTCTCCTGGTATTCAGGTAGCACCTTCACCTGATTGTAACCAGAGAAACCATCCATAGTAGATATTCTCTCTGAGCCCACCACCCTCTGTAGGACCAGATCCATCTTTGACAATGGGTAATTGTCCTTCAAAGAAACTCTATTCAAGTTCCTGAAATATACACACAGTCTTATCTCCCCGTTCTTCTTCCTAACGGGAAGCAAATTAGCTACCCTTTTTTAAAACCTCAGAGTCACAATTATTTTTACATCAAAAAACTCTTTTATCTCCTTTTCAATGATGGGTACTAGCTTTGGATTGATCCTCTTGAGCTTCTGCCTAAATGGATTTTCTCCAGGTTTGATTGGGATAGTATGTTGTATGATATAAGTGCCATATTGTTTAAGGTCATCATAACTCCATGCAAACACATTTGTGTATTTATTCATCAAGTTCATATACCCTTCCTTTTCTTTAGCAGGTAGATTCTTGGAGAACTTTATAATTTTTGGGTTATATTTAGTGCCAATATTTTTTATCTTTTACAACGTCTTGAGCAGGCTCGACCTTTGGATCTTTGGTGACGTCATTTTGGTCAAACAAAGAATCTAAGGGGATTAAACCTCTGGGGATGTTATTACTTTTTAACTGAACTATATCCTTTCCCCCCAAATAATCTTTTAGCTTCCCTGTTTAGGTCGTCTCCTCCTCCTCATTAGAATCTAGGAAATTCTCGGAGTTAGCATCATCTTCATTTTTTAGGGTATTCAAAAACTCACCAGACAATTCTAGGAACCTTTTGATTTGCATATCATCTTTGAAAACATGCCAATATTTGGTGTTGTCTGGTATGGAGGGTCTATTCAGAATGTCTACTTTGTATTTCCTCTTACTCGTGGTAGGAATCTCAAATTTTCCGGCTGTGGTAGCCAAAGAGTCCGCCACGACATTCTCATACCTAGGGATCACTTGGACCTTGTGTTTGGTGAAATAATTCCCAAACATGTCCCATAGATAATTCTGGTAAGCTCTCATTCTTGGATGTCTAGTCTGATAGCTGTCATTCACCTGATTCACTACAAGTTATGAATCTCCAAATATTTGGACCCTTTTGGCTCCCAAGTATTTTAATGCATGTAGACCCAACAACAAAGCCTCATAGTCTGCTACATTGTTAGTGCATTAAAAAACCAACTTGTAATAATACGCTTTAGTATCTGTAATGGGGTAGATTATATACACACCTACACCAGCACCTACTTTATCCACTGAGCCATCGAAATACATCTTCCATAGTCCTTCGTCTTTCTATTTCCTCTCCGCAACTTCCTGTTCACTTATCTCTTCTTTATCTCTTTTACCTTTCTATGGAAAAATAGTTTTTGAGTTACAAGGAGATATGTCATTAAAGAAAATAGACGAACCTAGGTCTGTATTGACAACATCGACATGATGAATATCAAGTTGATCCTGACTGCTCAAAACATAAGGTAATATTTTCTCACTGTATAGCCTTTTTATTTCATTTCGAACAAGAATTGTTGCATAAGACATGTCCATTTGCAAGCTACCTTTCAGCTTTGAAGTCCAATACCTCGACAGCAAAATACCAAACTTGGGAGGAATATCAGCCATGAAAACATCCATTACCATGGTTTTAGATGGTAATTTATTTAAGGACACCACCATGTCTTTGATCAGACCCATACATTTAACCCTTTTAGAATGAAAGGAATATAGGTCTTTATAAGGCCTAGTAATCTCCAACCCCAGACTCTCCACCACTCCCTTTGGCATCAAATTATGTGAAGCTCCTGAGTCCAACATAGAATTGTGCAACACCATGTCATGCACATTTAAACTCATGTGAAAGGGTGGTACTTCCTCATCCTCACTATCCACACTGTCAATCTTATATCCCAAGATAATGGTGGGGTTATCTTTGGTTAGTTCTAGAATATCCGAGTAAGCTTCTCCTTGATTCATGACCATTTTTGTTATGGTGTCCATGTATTGTTGATTCCTTGGTAGTTCATTGAAAGGGATTGAAATGTTCAACTTGGAAAGTTTTCTTCGGAGGTTAAACATGGAATATATTTTTCCTATCTCCATAGGTGCAATCAGTTCTGGCTCTTTCAGATTAACAGCTCCTTTTCCCACTTCTATAGATATAACAGGATCTTTTTGTTTCCCTTTTCCCTTCTCTGGGATGGTCTGACTACTAGAAGGTTGATTCGGATTTAACCCTCCTTTATTTATATTAACATCTCTATTCCTCAATTTGATCTTTCTGACATCATCTATGGCATGCATATATCCCTTCTGATATTGTTCCAATTACTCTATTAATGCATTATCATCCACCTGCGCAAACATACTATGTCCCTCTTTGGTCAAATAGATTTCAGAGTCCAAATTGCCTAAATGATGAATATGATCTTTGATAGAATCTACATCGTCTTCGGCAGGCACATAGTTCTCAGGGAAGGGAGGTGTAATTTGCTGATATTCTTGGTTCCTTGGATTTCTCCCACCCCTTTGCCTATTTGGATGGAGTGGGGGAGGAATTGGTCTTCTAAAATTGGGATTTTTGATATGAGGTTCATTATGTTCTCAATTTACAGGCTTAGCTTCCACTGTTAGCTAGTCCATTAACTTCTCCATAGTTTTGAGAATCATTTCAAAATTTACATCGTTGGATGAAGAAGTAGAAGAGGCGGGATGTATTTCTTCTCTGCTCTTCCTCCTGTCAACCTCCACCCTTGGTTTTATATTTCCACATGCCATCATATTGGCCTCCACTTCTAGGGAATTAGTGAACATGACATGAAGAGTGGTTGATTTTCTTTCTCTTAATAATAGAGAAAATCATTATCAAAGGCATCGACATAATGAAGCTTAGCCGCCCCGGGTGAAGGTTTAATGTCACCAGGTATCGAGTTATAGGCTTTCATGAATCTGCTAGAAAACTCATGGACCGACTCAAAACCTCCTTTCTTGAGATTTTTGTATTGGGATAGGAATTGAAATGGGATTTTTTTATCATCCCATATTTCTAGAAAGAGGGTTTGAAAACCATCAAAACTGAGAATAGACCTAGGTGGCCAATCTTTGTACCATTTCTTGGCTTCCCCAGAAAAAAAATTGTACAAACAGACTCATCTTGAAATCTTCATAATCCACTTCCTCTAGGTCTATGAGGTCATGAAACTTAACGAAATGGTATTTTGCTGAGACATTCCCCTCCCCATAGTATAGTGCAATTATTTGGGCATAGTTTAAGGGGAGGTTGTGCAGAACTACAGGTAGGGCTAATGGATCAAATATAGGAGAGACCATTGGGGATGGTTGATTAGGAGAAAGATGGGGGCTAGGAAACTGGGTTTTCCAAAAAATAGGGATTTCCATCTCAGCTTTTGCAGAGGTCTCAAGGTTCAGCCACAACGAGTCAAGAAGATAGATTTCCAGTACACTAGGGCTAACCTTAATTTTCTTTAGGTCAGATTCAGATTTTGATTTGGTCAGTAATCTTTCAGCTCTAGTTCCCCATTCAGATTCAGATATGTCACACAAATATTGAGATGATGATGTACCAAACAATGAAAAATAGACGTTCTCTTTATTTCTACTCTTAAGTATTCTTTCTGTATTTTCCACACTTTGCAAAGTTTGGGGATTAGGATTACCTCTCGTATGAATCCTTCTGGAAGCCAGGGTATCCTCATGTCACACAAGTCAAAGTGAGTGTGGAGTTGCCAGCGAAAATGTACAACCTTTTGGTGAATGTAGAAATTCCCGTTTTCCCCCAGAAATCTCTTTCTTGAAATTTTGCAGTTCCTATCGTTCTCCTAGGGATGATCTTCACTTCATCCTCGGCAACGGCACCAGTTTGTTATCACTAGAATTGAACCAAAGGTTGTGGAAGGTTCACTCCTAGGTAACAAAAAAACCAATTTCAAAGAGAGAACTGGCCTTCTGCTCTTTCATGAGGTATCTCTCACCAAATATTAACAATGGCATATATGTACAAATGAAAATATGAATTATTTGTAAGATTGGTTGAAACAGGGCATAGAACCATTGGGAGATGGAGTCAAGATGCGTAACAGAAATAAAAAGAATTTATGTAGGCCATTTCAACATAGAGGCAAGATAGCCATTCAGCCATAGTAAAATTATAATTGTCTGGTGAAGAAGAACATGAGCAGACCATCAACATAGAGCATTTGAGAATGAATTCTGTATTAAATTTGGAAGAAAGCTTTAGTGGATATTTGAAACAATAGACGGAGCATAACATGTATGAATTCCAAACTGTTATACACTTATTTCAGAAATGAAAGAAAACATAATGGGAGATATAAACTGGAAAAACATTCACATGAGAAAGGAAGAAAGAGACTGTAACATAAACAATGCATGAATCCCTGTGTAAAACAATGACTTCGACTCTGCAACTTTATTTAAAAACTCTTGAGAGCACACTCTGCAAAATTAGATTGGTTCCAACCCTTTTTCCTTCTCCGGGAGGTATATTTATAATATTTGAGACTTTCCAATCCAATGTCTTGGGAATCAAAATTTGTTACAATTGAAAAACAACTTCTAACAAACTCTAATGTGACGTGTCTACCACGACTTACATAAAAAAATGAAAAATGAAACATGGACTGCGAGAGAAAATATGCGTAAGATCCTTTTATGCTTCCATTGGGTGAGTGCCAGTTGTACAAAGTTCTTCGAGAGATGACCATTGGAGGAGTTTGTCTACGGAGCAAATTCCCTACATACTATCATTGCCACTTCTATGGTTGCATCTTAAGCTTGATCGACCCATATTGCTAAATTGACCTCCATTGGTCAGGGCCAGGAAAAGTTGCAACCACCATGTCCAATGCTTGCACTTTGAGTTCCATAGTTTCTGGTTACGAGGTCTCAGGTGCTTTGGAACAGGTGGCTTTAAAGTCAAACAACAGTTCAAATTCATTGGCTAGCTTATCGTAGACGGTCTTTCCTGAAAAGGATTGTTGCATGTCTCGAAACTTACTGTTGTCTAATTGACAGTTAGCCAAATTCTCCAGGTACTCTTTTTGAGACAACAAGGGTCCCTTCTCTTCCCAGAAGAAAGGAATCCCTCTATCTACTAGGGGCCTGAACAACCGGATCACCTGCTTGACCTTGTGTTCAATAATATCTATCTTGGCTTGTACGGTGTTCAACATCCTACATTTATCAATTACGTTCCTATCCCCAGAGATGATGGCCACTCTGTTTTGGATACTGTACCAATTCGTCAGATCATCTGGCAAGGAGCTTAGGAAAGCAATGACATTTTCTGTTGTTACCACAGGTCTTTTATGCACTTCTCCTAAAACCATCAAAACCTTTTTCTTGGCCTATGTTAAAGCGTTTTCTTGGTCTGCGATGAAATATTTATAAGGTCTGAACTTGTTAGCCTCTATAATGATTTGATCCCAGATCAAATGTCTAGCCCCTTGTAAGGCCGATTTACTGATCATCTGCTGGCTTAATTTGGCATTTTGTTGTATTAATTCTTGACATTTCTCCCCCACCTTTTCTTTTTCTTGTCTCTCCTTTTCCTTTTCCTCCTCCGGCTCCATAAGCTGTTGTTTTAACTTGGTAATATCTGTATCTTTAAGGCATATTTGGGACATTTCTCTAGAAAGAGAACTGGTGTCTACTTCTCCAACTACACTTATGGGATGGATTGCAGTTTTTATGTCCTTTTCCTGAAGCTATTTTTCCTTTGTCACTATTGTAGCTTTTAATTCTTTTTCGCTCTCCTTCAGAAGCTTGGTATCTATTTCCCATTGCTTTTCCTTCTCTTCGAGCTTTAGCAATTTGTCTTTGCAATCTGTAAGCTGATCTTTCAATGTCTCTTTCTCCTTTTTTAATTCAGCTAATTCATCTGTCTGAGTGAGCTAGGTAGAAGGTATTTTCAATTTCTTTTTTAGTATCTGGATCTCCTTCTCTTTCTTGTTTAGCAATTTCTGAGCCAAGTCTCCTTTAGGTGTTGGACCCTCTATTTGTACTACTTCATTTTGTGAATTCTTAATTTGGGCCTTGAGGGCTTTGTTCTTGACTCTTACCTTCCTCAAGAGATCTAGAGTTTTTGTTTTACTTGCCTCCATCTTAGACATCTATAGTGTGGCTTTCAGCAATATGGCATTCAAGATGTCCTCGGTCTCTCTGCTAAGGTGTATTATGTCAGTAGTGGGAACCTTTGCAAGGTTCACACTAAATTTTGACACTTTGTTTCCCATTGTCAAAGCCAGGCTAAGGGTGTTAGTGGTGTGATCCCTCATAATCTTTAATGCCACATTTGGGTAGGGCAACTGCAATACCTCCTCATACAGCTCTGATGTCTCCTTAAAAGTTTTATCAGCCCTTTCTCGGTAAGAGTCTATCCAGTCTTATTTAGAGGCATGCCTATTTGGAGTCTGTTTATTAAATACATATTCTTGGATTTGCAACTTGGCTGCTTCGGGCTATTCTTGTTCCTGTTTTTCCCCCATGTTTTTCTTCTTCATCTGCCCCTTTGTTCTGCTCCTTTTAACCTACACTAACTGGTGTTCTTGTTATGTTTTTTGCTTTTTGGGCATGTTGGCAGTGTCTACTTCTTCAGTCTCCATAGGCTCTGGATACCCTCTTTTGACTGAAATCCCTGAATAGTTGACCAACGATGAGACATTCCCAAATATTGCAACTACTTTGGACAATTCCCTTTGGGGAGAAGTTACCCATGGTAGGGGTGAGATAGAGCTTCATCCTATGCTGACATCCATAGCAGTAGGATTTGGGAAATCATCCTAGTTTTCCACTTCCCTGAGATCGGGTATTTCAGTGTCTAAAAAGGCTTGCACTTATGAGCCTTCCTCCTTTTAGAAATTATTTGATGCGGGTTGTAATTCATAGCTTTTTCTAGAGAAAATCCCATGTCTTTGAGTAAGTTTCCAACCAGTGGCAAAGCAGCCCTACTCCTGACTATGTATGGTCTCACTTCCCAGGGTAAAATCAAATTTTAGCTCTTCTTAGAGTTCAAATGTTCTTCCTCAACAGTGAGCCTCTTCCTGATTAATTCCAGGGAGAAAACACTGGTAGTTACAAAATCTGGAAGAATGTAGGGTTGGTGCACAAAGCCATATAATCGTATGATTGTTCCGAATTATGTCAGGAACCAGTCTCCTATCATCTTGCTATGAGACAATTGTAGTATTTCCTCATCTGAGGAAACACCTTGGGTGGATTTTCTTGAAATAAATGGTCATACACTTCGGCCATCAGATGGTCCATGAATTTGCAGTAGTCCTTGGCCATATCACTAGTGATTTCTAACTCAGGCACTTGTAGGTCTTCTTCGTTGTAAGCTATAAACATTCTAAGCAAAAAATACTAGAATCTAAATAATTTAGTGCCATCGAAATTTTCTAACTAAGAACAAATATTCTCGTCTAGGAATTCATCAAACTTAAGACAGCAGGACTGTAAAATTACCCTAGAAATTCAAGATCAGAAGGACAAGTACTCAAGATGAACAATAGACTCAAAAATGACTCTATGACATGGTCATTGCTATTTAGACTTAAAACATAACTAGCTAGTGATACACACCATTGGGTTTCTTCATTCAATTGGCTAAGTTCGATGGGGTAAGACAGGGTGATGAATTCACCATTAGGTTTTGAACATGCCTTCAAGAAGGCTTCCCTATTTTCGTCGGTAGACTCTCTAAAGAAACGTATGATATTTTCCTCTCAGTATTCTTGGGATATATTGACAAACTCATCTAGGATGTGAAGGGTTTTATGGATGGTGGGAGCCTAGAATGAACAAAGGATTTTGGTCTTTGACCTATTCATAATGAATCCTTCGACGACAGAGAAATTTTCTGCACACCACTAGACAAATTTAGGGGATTGGGGGGTTTGGTTTACAGAGAAAAAATGGAAAGAAGATTTAAAAAAACCACAGGTATCACTACCTTGGTCCTTAAGAACTTCCAATTTACCCCCAGTGGCTTCAATGGTTTCCCCCACCAAGATAGTATCGAAAAATCTCATCATTCTCAGTTATGAGACATTCCTCTACCCTCCGACATGTGACCTCTGGTTCTATACTATCTCTCACATATACCACTTCTACTATTTCCATTTTTAAATAGCACTAAGGGAGTATCAAGGGCCTACCTTGCGTTTCTAGCACAGTCTTCTAGTTTGTCCATGTTGGAGCTCTGTATGCAGTGGGGGCATTCAATGATTCTGAGTCTTTTTAAAAGACAAATCCTTCCAACTCCATGTAGACCATTTTATAACTTTCTATATTATGTAATCTCGATGCCCTTTCCATGCAGTTTGTACCATGGATCTTTCCCCATGCTACCCGAGCCTTTGATATGTGAGATCCTTTATGCCAAATTCTTCCTCACTATATGCATGTTTAGTTTAATCTAGGAGGCCTAGATTCTACCGTCGATCAAGAATGACCTCTCTGCATGATCATCGACCTGAGCAGACCCTACCACTTTTCACGATTTGAGATCCTGACAACAGTCCACACTAGTTCAATCATGAAATAAACCATGACCGCAGATCTATCTTCGCCCTTGTATTGTTCGTTGATCTTTGCGGCCTATACCACTTTTCGCGATTTGAAATCGTGACTGCATCCTTTTTAGTATGAGACGTGAAATCATTTATGGTTATGTATTTGGTTGTACTCCTATCTTGGCCGTCAACTATCTCCACTCCTTCATCCACTCGCAATTTAGAAAAGTGACTTTGGCTGAGCACGTTCTCTGCGCAAAATGCTTTGGTGCCATTGATCTATCTTCGGATTAATCTCCACCCTCTATTATGGCTCCCACTTAAAACCTTTGGTGCATTCCAATATCTCACTATACCCTACATCTATGATCTGTGATATGATTTTTCCAACTTCAATATTCATCATTCCGAATCGTGACCGCCAGTTTGCATTTCCCTTTACCTCATTTTCGTCACTGCTCATCTCAGGAGCAGAAATTCATCTCACAGATGCCTTCAGGACCTTTGCAACTCAGGGAATTCCTTCCTAATCAACTCTTCGATAGGGTCCTTTCTCCATATATCTCTTATAATCCAAAAATTCGAATATGGTGCAAACGATCGGATCCGCAAGGGATGCTATCCTCCCAGTGAGGTAGCGAAGAAACCATAAACTAGTCATTGAATCCATTGACAACATCTTCTTATTTTACTTTCTGAAAAAAAAAAACCTATTTAAAAAATGGTTAGCTCTTCTGATCTTAGGGCCTTCTCTATGGGCTTCAAATATTCCGATTCACCATCTATACTGATTGAAACATAAAGAAATATTTACACTATAATACATGGAAATTTGCCCCTTTACTCCAGGCAACATTTTAGAAACCTCCCATTCACTGGGCCTCCCTCGTACTGTGACCCATCTAGATACTACATAATGAAAACATTATCTCCTCTGAGTGCTGGAATAAGGTATGGACCCACCCATAAGTGGTCGAATTTTCCATGTTTTCCTTTTTCTTCATGCAGGTCATTTGATTTTAATACCAGGTCATCGAATTGGAAAATGTCCTTGTTTATTCTTCTATCAAAGGTATTCTTCATCTTCTCCTGATGTATCTGGACCTTATCATAGGCTTTGTCCCTTACTTCATTGAGTTCAATAATCTGGTTGATCTTTCTTTGAATAGGATTAGGCTCATCTAATGGGTCTTGTAATAATTTTATAACTGGGATACCTAGGGATGCAGGAAAAATTACCTCGGCTCCATATACCAATTGAAAAGGTGACATAACAATAGCCCTCTTTGTGCTGATTCTGTCAGCCCACAAGGTGTATTTCAACTTTGTGTGCTAGGATATTTTGTTGTCCTCTAATAGCTTCTTAATAATCCTCACCAGACTTTCATTAGAGGATTCTGCCAGTCCATTTACATGTGGGTAATAAGCAGTAGAATGATTTAGGCTTATATGATATTTATAGCAAAAAATGATCATCTTCTTGGACTTGAACGCAGGTGCATTTTCTGTCACAATTCACTTAGGTAAACTGAATCTCATGAAAATATTCTCTTCTATGAAATTCATTATCACTTCTTCTATATCTCACCTAGTGGGTACTTCCTCAATCCACTTTGTGAAATAATCAGTAGCTATTAGAATCCATCTATGCTGTCCTGAGGAGTTTGGATTTATCTCTCCGATGAAATCAAACCCCCATTGCTAGAAAGGTGCTTCCATTGACATAGGGTTGAGGGGAAGTGAAACCACTTTCCTTTTTTCCTCAAAAATATAACACTGATGGAATTTAGTCATCTCATTATATACATCTGATAATAATGAAGGAAAATAGAATCATGCCGTCAGAATTTTATTTGCATTTACCTTCTAGGAGTGGTTCCCTCCACAATATCCTTCATGGAACTCTTTTGTTGTATGCTGAGCTTCATTTTCAAAAATACAGTTTAGCAGTATTCCCCCAGGGTCTTTCCAATAAAGATATTGTTCTATGATACAAAATTTCGCAGCCTTCAGCTTCACAGACCTAGATATGGTTTTTCTTAACCCTGCAGGAGGTTGTAAATTTTGCAATACAAAAACAATATCAGCATACCAGGGGGACATAGCAGAATCAGGCTTCACCGGCACTTCTATATCCAACTGATTAGATTGACCAGCTGAAAAATTCAGCTAAAGAAAATCGCAATGGGAATCTGTCATCATTTTAGCTAGTCCTTTCCCCTTGATCAATTTGGTGGGCTTGATTTCTATGTCATACTCTAGAAGCACTGCGATCCATTTAGCTCTTCTTCCTTCCGGATCTGGCTACGTAAGTATGATTTTCACCACGCTGCTAGGAACATATGCAATTATATGGGAATGGAGGATGTAAATTATGAAATCCTTCCTTGCCTTAACCCATGCTTAATCTTGTTTTTCCATTATATCATATTTCAATTCTCCATCTCTCAATATTTTACTGAGGAATGCTATAAGACACTCTTCACCTCGATCATTTTTCTACAGCAAAACAGCTGCCATAGTATGCTCTGAAGTGTATGAGAATATTAAAAAGTCTTTCTCAAATTCTGGACTGACAAGCACAGGAGCTTTCGAAATGGCATGTTTTATACCTTTGAAAGATTTCTTGGCTTCCACCATCCATTTGATTTCATGATCTTTCCTCAGTATATAGGTAATTTCCATCAGGATTTTGGCAAAGCTAGAAGTTAACCTCCTCAAGAAATTTACCTGATCGATGAAAGACTGTATTTCCTTCTTACTTCTTAGTTCCTCCACCTTCAAAATGCCCTTTACCCTGTTTGGATCATTTCTGATTCCTTCCTTTGAAATAATATGCCCAAGCAACTTTCCTTCTTCTAGAGTAAAATTTGACTTCCTCAGATTTAATGAAATGCCATATTTTCTGCATTTAATGAAGACCCTTTCTAAATGCCTGGCATGATCTTTGACCAACCGAGAATATATAGTGATATCATCCATGTAGTCACCAGAAACTTGTCCCTTTCATGTGCAAAGGAAATATCCAAGGCACGTTGGAAAGTGGCTCCAGCATTGACTAACCCGAATGACATCTTTGGGTACATGAAGGTGCCCCAAGGTGTGGTGAAAGCATTTTTCTCCTAGTCTTCAAGTAACACCTTCACCTAATTGTAACCAGAGAAATCATCCATAGTAGATATTCTGACTGATCCCACCACTCTTTGTAGAATTTGGTCCATCTTCGGCAATGGGTAATTGTCCTTCAAAAAAACTCTATTCAAGTTCTTGAAATCTACACAGTCTTATTTCCCCATTCTTCTTCCTAACGGGAAAAAAATTAGCTACCCATTTTTAAAACCTCAGAGTCACAATTATTTTTGCATCAAATAACTTTTTTATCTCCTTTTCAATGATGGGTACTAGCTTTGGATTGATCCTCCCGAGCTTCTGCCTAAATGGATTTTCTCCAGGTTTGATTGGGATAGTATGTTGTATGATAGAAGTGTCATATTCTTTAATGCCGTCATAAATACATGCAAACACATTCGTGTATTTCTTAATCAGGTTCACATACCCTTCCTTTTATTTAGCGGGCATTTTCTTGGACAACTTTATAATTTTTGGGTTATCTTCAGTGCCAATATTTTTATCTTCTACGCCATTTTAATTGAACTATATCCTTTCCTCCCAAATAATATTTAATCTTCCCTATTCTGGTGGTCTCATCCTCCTCCTCATTAACATCTAGGAAATTCTTGAAGTCAGCATCATCTTCATCTATGAGGGTATTCAAAAAATCACCAGACAATTCCAGGAACCTTTTGATTTGCATATCATTTTCGAAAACATGCCAATATTTGGTGTTGTCTGGTATGGATGGTCTATTCATAATGTCTACTTTGTATTTTCTCTTACTCGTGGTAGGAATCTCAAACTTTTCAGTTGTGGTCGCTAGAGAGACCGCCACAGTATTCTCATACCTAGGGATCACTTGAACCTTGTGTTCAGTGAAATAATTCATGAACATGTCCCATACCTCATTCCGGTAAGCTCTCATTCTTGGATGTCTAGTTTGGTATCTATCATTCACCTGATTCACTACAAGTTCTGAATCTCCAAATATTTGGACCCTTTTGGTTGCTAAATTTTTTAATGCATGTAGACCCAGCAACAAAGCCTCATACTCTACTACATTGTTAGTGCATTCAAAATCCAACTTGTAAGAATAAGCTTTAGTATCTATAATGGGGGAGATTATGTACACACCTGCACCAGCACCTACTTTAGCCACTGACCCATTGAAATACATATTCCATAGTCCTTCATATTTCTGTTTCATCTCCACAACTTCCCATTCACTTATCTCTTCTTTATCTCTTTTACCTTTCTGTGGCACAACAGTTTTTGAGTTACAAGGAGATATGTCATTGAATAAAATAGATGACCCTAGGTCTGTATTGACAGCATAGACATGATGGATATCAGGTTGATCCTAATAGCTCATGACATAAGGTAATATTTTCTCACTATACAGCCTTTTGTTTTCATTTCAAACATGAATTACTGCATAAGACATGTACATTTGCAAGCTACCTTTCAGGTTTGAAGTCCAAGACCTTGACAACAAAATACCAAAATTGGGAGGAATATTAGCCATGACAACATCCATGACCATGGTTTTAGATGGTAATTTATTTAAGGAGACCACCATGTCATTGATTAGACCCAGAAATTTAACCCTTTTAGAATCAAAGGAATATAGGTCTTTATAAGGCCTAGTAATCTCCAACCCCAGACTCTCCACCGCTCCCTTTGGCATCATATTATGTGAAGCTCTTGAGTCCAACATAGCATTGTGCAACACCATGTCATGCACATTTAAACTCATGCAAAATGGTGGTACTTCCTCATCCTCATTGTCCACACTGTCAATCTTAAATCCCAAGATAATGGTGGGGTTATCTTCGGTCAGTTCTAGAATATACAGTTGAGCTTCTCCTTGATTCATGATCATTTTCATTATGGTGTCCCTATATTCTTGATTCCTCAGAAGTTCATTGAAAGGGATTTAATTATTCAACTTGGAAAGTTCACTTTGGAGGTTAAACATTGAAGAGATTTTGCCTATCTCCACAGGTGCTATCAGTTCTGGCACTTTCACATTACCAGCTCCTTTTCCCACTTCTTTAGATACAACAAGATTTTTGTTTCCCTTTTCCCTTCTTTGGGCTGGTCTGACTACTAGAAGGACGATTCAGATTTAACCCTCTTTTATTTATAGTAACTTCTCTGTTCCTCAATTTGATCTTTCTGACAGCATCTACGGCATGCATATATCCCTTATGATATTATTCCAATTCCTCTATTAATGAATTATCATCCACCTGTGAAAACATACTATGTTCCTCTTCGGTCAAATAGATTTAAGAGTCTAAATCGACGAAATGATGAATATGGTCTTCAATAGACTTTGCATCATCTTCGGCAGCTACATAGTTTCTAGGGAAGGGAGTTCTAATTTGATGATCTTCTTGGTTCCTTGGATTTATCCCATCCCTTTTCCTATTCGGTTGGAGTGGGGGAGGAATCAGTCTTCTAAAATTGGTATTTCTGATTTGAGGTTCATTATGTTCTTGATTTATAGGATTAGCTTCCACCGTTAGCCGGTCCATTAACTTCTCCATAGTTTTGAGTATCCTTTCAAACTTTACATCACTGGATGAAGAAGTAGAAGAGGTGGGATGCATTTCTTCTTTGCTCTTCCTCTTGTCAACCTCCGCCCTTGGTTTTATCTTTCCACATGCCATCATATTGGCCTCCACTTCTAGGGCATTAGTGAACATGGAAAAAAGAGTGGTTGATTTTCTTTCTCTTAATAATAGAGAAAAATCATTATCAAAGGAATCGACATAATGAAGCTTACATGCCCCGAGTGAATGTTTAATGTTAGCAGGTATCGAGTTATAGTCTCTCATGAATCTGCTAGAAAAATCATGGATAGACTCAAAACCTCCTTTCTTGAGATTGTTGTACTGGGACAGGACTTGCAATGGGCTTTGTTTATCGTCCCATATTTCTAGAAAAAGGGTTTGAGAACCAACAAAACTGAGAATAGACCTATGTGGAAAATATTTGTACCATTTCTTGGCTTCCCCAGACAAACTCTGTGTGAACAAACTCATCTTGATTTCTTCATAATCCACTTCCTCCAGGTCTATGAAGTCATCAAAATTGCCCACATGGTATTTTTCCAAGACATTCCCCTCCCCATCGTATAGTGCAATTCTTTGGGCATAGTTTAAGGGGAGGTCATGTGGAACTACAGGAAGGGCTAATGGAGCAAATATAGGAGTGGCCATTGGGGCTGGTTGATTAGGATCAAGCTGGGGGTTAGGAAACTAGGTGTTCCAAAAAACAGGGACTTCCTTCTCAGCTTTTGCAGAGGTCTCAAAGTTCAGCCACAATGAGTCAAGAAGATAGGTTTCCAGTACACTAGGACTAACCTCATTTTTCTTTAGGTCGGATTCAAATTTTTATTTGGTCAGTAATCTTTCAGCTCTAGTTCCCCATTGAGATGCATATATGTCACACAAATCCTGAGATGATGATGTACCAAACAATGAAAAATCCACGTTCTCTTTATTTGTACTCCTAAGTATAATTTCTAGATTTTCCACACTTTGCAAAGTTTTGAGATTAGGATTACCTCTCATATGAATCCTTTTGGAATGCAGGGTATCCTCATGTAACACTAGTCAAAGCGAGTGTGGAGTCACCAGGCAAAATGTACAACCTTCTAGTGAATGTAGAAATTCCTGTTTGCCCCCAAAAATCTCTTTCTTGAAATTTTGCAGTTCTTGTCGTTCTCCCAGGGATGATCTTCACTTCGCCCTCAGCAACATCGCCAGTTTTTTAGCATTGGAATTGAACCAAAGGTTGCATAAGGCTCTCTCCTAGGTAACAACAAAACCATTTTCGAAGAGAGAACTGACCTTCTGCTCTTCCGATAGGGATCTCTCACCAAATATTAACAATGCCATATATGTACAAATGAAAATATGAATTATTTGTAAGATTGGTTGAAACATGACATGGAACCATTGGGCAATGGAGTCAAGATGTGTAACAGAAATAAATAGAACTTATGCAGGTGATTTCAACACAAAGGTAAGATAGCCATTCAGCCATAGTCAAATTATAATTGTCTGGTGAAAAAGAAGAACATGAACAGACCATCAACATAGATCATTTGAGAATGAATTCTGTATTAACTTTGGAAGAATGCTTTAGTGGATATCCAAAACAACAGATGGAGCATAGCATGTATGAATTCCAAACTTTTATACACTTATTTCAAACATGAAAGAAAACATAATGGGAGAGATAAACTGGAAAAATACTCACATGAGAAAGGAAGCAACAGACTGTAACATAAAAAACACATGAATCCCTGTGTAAAACGCCAACTTTGGCTCAACAACTTTATTTAAAAACTCTTGAGAGCACACAATGCAAAATTACATTGGTTCCAACCCTTTTTCCTTCTCCAGGAGGTATATTTATAATATTTGAGACTTTCCAATCCGATGTCTCAGGAATCAATTTTTTTTACAACCGAGTAACAACTTCTAACAAACTGTAATGCGATGTGTCTGCCATGACTTACATAAAAAAATGAAAAATGAACCATGGACTGCGAGAGAAAATATTCGTAAGAGCATTTTATGCTTCCATTGGGTGAGTGCTAGCTGTACAAAGTTCTGGGATAGATGACCATTGGAGTAGTGTGTCTACGGAGCAAATTTCCTGCATACTGTCATCACCACTTCTATGGTTGCGTCTTAAACTTGCTCAACCCATATTGTTGAATCGACCTCCATTGGTCAGGGCTAGGAAAAGTTGTGACTGCCATGTATAATGCTTGCAATTTGAGTTCCATAGTTTATGGGTATGAGGTCTCAGGTGATTCGACACGGGTGGCTTTAAAGTCAAACAACAGTTCAAATTTGTTGGGAAGCTTATCGCAGATAGTATTTCCCAACAAGGATTGTTGCATGTCTCGAAACTTATTGTTTTCTGATCGGTAGTTAACCAAACACTCCAGATACACCTTTTGAGACAACAAGGGTCCCTTCTATTCCCAGAAGAAATGAATCCCTCTGTTTACCAAGGACCTGAAGAACTGGATCACCTCCTTGACCTTGTGTTCAATAATATCTATCTTGGCTTGTATGATGTCCAACATCCTATGTTTATCAATTACCTTGCTAGCCCTAGATATGATGGACACTATATTTTGGATACCATACTTATTGGTCAAATCATCTAACAAGGAGCTTAGGAAAGCAATGGCATTTTTTGCTGTTACCATAGGTCTTTTATGCACTTCTCCTAAAGCCATCGAAACCTTTTTCTTGTCCTCTATTAAATACTTTTCTTGTTCTGTGATGAAATCTATATAGGTTCTGAACTTGTTGGCCTCTGCAATGATTTGATCCCAAATCAAATATCTAGCCCCTTGCAAGGATGATTTACCGATCACCTTCTGGATTAATTTGGCATTTTGTTGTATTAATTCTTGACATTTCTCCCCCACCTTTTCCCTTTCTTGTCTCTCCTTTTCCTTTTCCTCCTCCAGCTCTTAAGCTGTTGTTTTAACTTGATAAGCTTTGTATCTTTAAGGAATATTTGGGACATTGCTCTAGAAAGAGAATTGGTGTCTACTTCTCCAACTACATTTATGGGCTAGATTGCAATTTCTGTGTCCTTTTCTTGAAGCTCTTTTTCCTTTTTCGCTAGTGTAGCCTTTAATTCTTTTTCGCTCTCCTTTAGCAGTTTGGCTTTGCAATATGTAAGCTCAACTTTCAATGTCTCTTTCTCTGTTTTGAATCCATCCAATTCATGTGTTTGAGTGAGCTGGGTAGAAGGGATTTTCAACTTCTTTTTTAGTATCTGGATCTCCTTCTCTTTCTTGTTTAGCAACTTCTGAGCCAAATCTCCTTTAGGTACTGGACCCTCTATTTTTACTGCTTCATTTTGCAAACTGTTAATTTGGGCCTTGAGGGATTTGTTCTCTACTCTTACCTTCATCAAGAGATCTATAGTTTTTATTTTACTTGCCTCCAACTTGGACATTTGTAGTGTGGATTTCAGCAATCTGGCATTCAAGATGTCCCAGGTCTCTCTGTTGAGGTGTATTATGTTAGTAGTGGGAACCTTTGCAAGGTTCACATTAACTTCTGACACTTTGTTTCCCATTGTTAAAGCCAGGTTAAGGGTGTCATTGGCGTGATCCCTCATAGTATTTAATGCCAAATTTGGGTAGGGAAATTGCATTAACTCATCATACATATCTGATGTCTCCTTAAAAGTTTTATCAGCCCTTTCCCAGTAAGAGTCTATCCAGTCTCTTTAGAGGCATGCCTATTTGGAGTCTATCGATCAAATACATATTCCTGGATTTGCAACTTGGCTACTTCGGGCTCTTCTTGTTCTTGTTTTCCCCCACTTTTTTCTTCTTCATCTACCCCTTTGTTCTGCTCCTTTTAACCTGCACTAATTGTTGTTCTTGTTTTGTTTTCTACTTTTTGGGCATGATGGTAGTGTCTACTTCTTCAATTTGCATAGGCTCTAGATACCCTCTTTTCACTGAACTCCTTGAATAGCTGACCAACAATGAGACATTCCCAGCTATTGCAACTACTTTGTGTTACCACCTAAGTTGTACTTAGTGGTTTTTATCAAGTGGGCCTGGTGAACCGGACAAGGATAACTTGTTCAGACTTCAGAAGACCTTCATTCTTGCTTCTGGGAAGCTTTGTTGTACTATATCACATGTTCATACCCCTTGTGGGAGTTGTAATAAAATGTTCTAGCATGATAGTGTCTGTAAAAGACTCGGTCTCCTAGACCTCATTTGTCAATCCAATCAGCCCAAGGTGTTTTTTCCCTTGGTTATTATCAATTGTTGAATAAACGACTGATAATTTCTGAGTTTTTCACTCCATACCTCCAAAGTTGGGGTGGTCGGCTTGGCATTTGGGCCTAGTGAGGTTATTAGAGTCTGTGTGTCAATGTATAAACATGCGAGGCATTATTTTTGAGTCATATGAACATGTCTAAGTCCCCTTAGGTTTTAATTTTTTAAAAAAATTTCAGTGTTTTTTATTAAAATTTAATTTTTCCAAAAACTTTGGCTATTTTTTAATAGTTTAATTGGAAAAATTGGTTTTGTAATAAAAGTGGGCTCAAAAGTTAGATTCAGTCATGTAGGTGCTCATTTTCAAGCAAAGAGCACCATGTCAACCCATAGACTCACTATTTCCAGGTTTTGAGTAATTTTCCATCACTTAGGTCAGAAAGCCCCAAAAAATCAATTATTGATTATTTTAATTAATAAATTGATGAATAATGGAGAAAATCCAAAATCCTAGATCAGTGGATTCTGAACCAATTTTATTGAAATTAGTCTCATCGGTACCAGATTGGCTGGATTTGACAAATCCTTGACTGAAGGAGGTGATTTGGGTGGATCCAGAGTTGAACTTTAGCTTCCTTTATGGGGAATTGCACCCTCTCTCTCCTCCACATGTGCGGGCTCTTCTTGGATCTCTGTGGTTGATGATTCACTCAGTAGGTTAATGTGTCAGCTCAATCAGCCCCCCGATTGACATTCAGACTCAGTAGAAGCTCATTTCAGCTTCATTTTAGGCATTGATGGACTCTCCTTCAGCTGTAGTTGTCTATCTCCTTGGGATTTGCACCCCCTCTGGGCTGGGGTTTCAATTTTGTGTATAAATAGATCATGGCTGCCTCCTTTCTGAGTTAGATAGAGTTGGATTAAGGAGCTATTGCTGTTGTAATACTGTGTAATATATTTTTCTATTGGAATAAATTGAAGCTTTGGAGGCCAAATCGGTGTAATGATTTTATATGTGTGGATTTAACATTGTCTTGCAGCCTTTTACTATTGGCTTTCTCTCAATTTTTGCATCTGAATCCTGTCTGGCTTAATGATTCAGCTAAATCAATAGGAGTATAGCTGGGCAAGTAAGATTATTTGATTTTCAATATCTCATAGTATATATACTTAAAGGTTCAGATCATACATGTTTAAATAAGTTTATTTGCATGTAATCCCTCTCTTTCTTCATATATTTCTATCAAGATCTCATAAGGTTTTGTGCAGGATTGTTTGTTAGTTTTCAGGTAATAGGGGTTGGATGAACTATGGATATAGCTTGAATCCATTGGGAATCCAACTGTTTTGTGAAGGAATTTTCCCTCGGCATTCCACTAACTAGTCTTCTTTGCAGATCCATTCCCCGACAACAAATGCTCTTCTTTTCCTCTTCCTCCAATTTTTTCTAAAATAAGTTCGGTTACTTGTTTGCAGCATTAAAATTGTTTAGATATATCAATTTCAGAGTTTATCTTACATATATATTTCTTCCTTAAATCTCATAAACTATATCTCATTCCTAAAATAAAATTTACAAGCATTCTAGATCTAGTTTTAGGGAAAATTGTCAATTTTCAAGTCTGTGAAAGTAGATCTAAAACTTGTTGAATGCATGGTTGTTTCCTTAGAATATAAAAATATATGTTCAAAAATTTAAGTGCTTCATATTGTATTTCCCCAAAGCAGGCCAAGATCCCAAGGAAATCTTGCTTTCCTTGGTTCCTTTTCTGCTTCTTTAAAAACTAGTTTTAACTTAGACTTTATGGGTAAAACGTTTGTTCATCCAAAAGTACTTTCAAATTACTTTCGGGCATATTTAAATGTGATAATATTGATTTTTTTTAGCAGGTGTAACAGAAAATAGGAGGAGGCACTATCCAAAAAGCATTTTTGGACCATTCGAAACCCCCCAGGGGGTCTTCGTCTTCCCAAAATTTCAAATTTCTGCAATTTGTAAACCTTCGGTATCATTACGTATAAGGACCAAGTGGATTAATTTCAGTTTTTTGATATTGTAATTTCTGCTAATAAAAATAAAAATATCTTCGAATAGGCTCTTTCAAGCGTAATCACCATCCCCCCTGGGGGGATTCACGTACGTGTTATTTTTTGCATTGTTTCACCTTGTTTATGTTCTAGTTTAGTATTGACATGTAGGATTGTATACTTTGATAATATTTCACATTATTTCATATTTTCAATTCAAAATTAATCATACTACTTACCCCACGACTTCCCGAGTGACCCGCAAGGGGAAAGATATGCGTGGTAGGACTAATTAGAAAAATAGTTTCATGTATATTTGATTCCATTTTCATTGTTGTTTTCATGCAAGCAATAAAATTAAACCCTACTTCATTCCTCGATTGAGGTCCTCTTGGACCGAAAGAGGTTCTCGGAGGGTTTTGTTTTTAATAAAAACACCTCTTTTAAAATTTTCTAAAAATAACAAAGACTCCAGTGTGTATGCTCTGTACTTGGCTATGGTTCATCTGATTAGTCAAGCTGCATAAAAAGCACTTGAGTGAATATATTAATTAGTCTTCACCTCCCAAATTGACAAACCATCAGGCGAAAATCCAATGCCTCGAATGAACTGTAAACGGTGGAAAAAGAGTGGGAACAACTAGAAAGTGACCTCGAGGCGCCAATCTCTATCACACCCTGATGGGTGCATTATGAACAATAGTCTCCGAGACTCCATTCCATCCCACAAACC
>LPNX010829693.1:173142-354128 GCA_001517045.1 Pseudotsuga menziesii | reverse complement strand
TATATATATATATATATAGATATATAGATATATATTGAGTGTCATTTCTGTGCTTATCTGCTTTAAATCTTGCATCTTGTTATCTTTTCTTTCCACTGGTTAATTTCAAAACTCCTAAACAACTTAATCAATATAACATAATCACACTAAGTAATTAGCCTTAGTAATATAATAGGGCCTACCCCCCTTGGCTTTGTTAGGAGTTAGCCTGAATGGAGGAGTCAAGAACAAGGTGACAGCCTTGACTTGAGACTTTCCCCAAGGACACACCGAGTGGCTTGAATATTTCTGCCATGTAACGCAAGTGTGTGAAAGGTGGAAACACTTTTTGGTGCCGCTGCTGGGGATAAATCTTTTTATTCCTGAGTACGACTTTTGTTTTCTTCCTTTTTGTTTTTTTTTTCTTGATGAATGCTTAGAGTAGATCTTTAATCTTCATTTGGTGACTCCACTGACCTTTTGTTTAGTTTTTATTTTTTCAAAGAAAAGCAAAAAATATTTTTTGTGAAAAGATTTATAAATGCTTATTTTTCTTTTTCACATGGCAACTCCATTGAAGGGATAAAACCTTGCTTTCTCATAAATTTGTTGAGACTTTTTATGTGTAGATGATCTCATACAACATAGTAAAACTTTAAAATTCTCATTATTCGACAACTCCACTTGAGTACAAAATACATGGTTGATATATGCTACTGATAGGCCATTATGGATGATGAAGATTATGGTTCTCTAATTTCTAATGCATATCCTTCCATCAATTTCTCGATCATCCCAGGTTTTCCTAACTATGAACCATATCTCTAGGATGAAAGATATTCCTAGGCTCTGACTTTTTATGGAAATGGTGATTCAGTTGTTTGTCACATCATATTTGTTTTTGTATTTGTGACAAAACTCAACATACTTCATAGGGATAATGTGATGCAAATATTTGCTCATTCTTTGAAAAATAAGGCTTGGACATGCCTTTGTGGTCTTCCTGATAAATGCATTACCTCCCATGGAGATTTGTGTGCTATGTTTTTTGAGAGGTGGCATGATGGTGAGGGAGATATGATGACGGTTGTAGAAAGGAACCTCACCTACCTAAATGAGATGAAGGAGGCCATGACTTCCATTGTAGATGAGGACACTCAGGATGATCCTATTGAAGAGCTTCAGGAGGAGCCCATGATTGAACACATTGTTGAAGACTCTCCTCATGTCACCATAGATGAAAACATTAAAGATTTGAGGTATTCTCAAGTGTGTTGCAATGGTGATATTTTTCCAGAAAGCCCTCTAGAGGAACCCACTGAGCAACACATCCTAGGTGAGCTCAGGTATTTTAGTGTGCTTGAAAGGCTTGCACTTATGAGCCTTCCTCCTTTTAGAAATTATTTGATGTGGGTCATAATTCACAGCTTGTTCTAGAGAATTTCCCATGTATTTGAGTAAGTTGCCAACCAATGGTAAACCATCCCTGCTCCTGACTGTGTATGGTCCCACTTCCCAAGGGAAAATAAAATTTGAGCTCTTCTTATAGTTCAAAAAGTGTTCTTCCTCAACAGTGAGCCTCTGCCTGATTAATTCCAGGGAGAAAACCTTGGTAGTTAGAAAATCTAGCAGAATGTAGGGTTGGTGCACAAAGCCATACAATCTTATGGTTGTTCCTAATTATGTCAAGAACCAGTCTCCTATCATCTTGCTATGAGACAATTGTAGTATTTTGCTCATCCCAGGAAACACCCTAGGTGGATTTTCTTGAAAGAAAAGGTCGTACACTTTGGCCATCAGATGGTTCATGAATTTGCAGTAGTCCTTGGCCATATCACTAGTGATCTCTAACTCAGGCACTTGTAGGTCTTCTTCGTTGTAAGCTATAAACATTATCAACAAAAAGGACTGGAATCTGAATACTTTGGTGCCATGGAAATTCACTAACTGAGAACAAATGTTCTTGGCTATGAATTAATCAAACTTAAAACAACATTACTGATATGATTGCTCTGGAAATTTAGGCTCGGCAGGACAAGTAGTCAAGACAGACAATAGACTCAACAATGACTCTGTGACATAGCCATTGGTATCTAGACCTAAAAACTGATTGGCTAGGGATACACACCATTGGGTTTCTTCATTAAATTGGCTAAGGTCGATGGGGTAAGATAGGATGATGAATTCACCATTAGGTTTTGAATGGGCATTCAAGAAGGCTTCCCTATTTTCATGGGTAGACTCTCTAAGGAAACGTATGATATTTTCCTCTTGGTATTCTTGGGTTATATTGACAAACTCGTTTGGGATGTGAATGGTTTTACTGATGGTGGGAGCTTGGATTGAATAGAGGATTTTTGTCTTTGACCTATTCATAATGACTCCTTTGGTGACAGAGAAATTGTATGGACACCACTCGACAAAATTGGGGGAATGGGGGGTTTGGTCGATAGAGAAAAAATGGAAAACATATTTAAAAACACCACATGTATCACTACCTTGGTCCTTAAGAACTTCCAATTTACCCCTAGCAGATTCAATGGTTTCCCCCACTAGGATAGTATCGAAAATATCAGCATTCTCATCTACGAGACTTTCCTCTACCCTCCAACATGCGACCTATGGTTCTATACTATCTCTCACATCTACCACTTCCACTGTTTCCATTTTTAAATAGTACTGAGGGAGTATCGGGGGCCTACCTTGCTTTTCTAGCATAGTCTTCTAGTATGTCTGCACTGGCGCTCTATATGCGATCGGGGCATTCGGTGATTCTGAGGCTTTGGAAGAGACAAACCCTTCCAACTCCATGTAGACCTTTTTATAACTTTCTATATTGTGTAATCTTTGTGTCATTTCCATGCAATTTGTACCGTGGATCTTTCCCCGTGCTATCTAAGCCTTAGATATGTGAGGTCCTTTATGCCAAATTCTTCCTCACTATATGCAGGTGTATTTTAATCTGGGAGAGATGAATTCTGCCATCGATCAAGAATGACCTCTCTGCGCGACCATCGATCTGAGCGGACCCTACCACTTTTCATGATTTGAGATACTGACCCCATCTATGCTAGTTTCGATTGCAAAATAAATCATGACCACATATCTATCTCTTCCCTTGTATTGACCATTGATCTTTGTAGAATGTACCACTTTTCACTATTTGAAATCATGACTACATCCTTGTTATTCTGGGACATGAAATCATTTATGGTCGTGGATCTGCTTGTACTCCTATCTCGGCCATCAAATGTCTCCGCTCCTTAATCCACTTCACGATTTGGAAAAGTGGCTTTCACCGAGCATGTTCACTGCGTGAAATGATTTGGTGCCATTGATCTGTCTTTGGATTAATCTCCACCCTCTATTATTGCTCCAACTTAATGCCTTTAGTGCATTCCAATATCTCTCTTTACCCTGCATCTATGATCTGCAAGATGCTTTTTCCACCGTCAATCTTCATCATTCCAAATTAGAGCCATCAATTTGCATTACCCTTTACCTCATTTCCGCCACCGCTCGTCTCAGGAGCAAAACTTCATCTCATAGATTCCTTCAGCACCTTTTCAACTCAGTGAATGCCTTCCCAATCAACTTTTTGATAGGGTCCTTTCTCCATATATCTCTCATAATCTAAAATTTCAAATATGGTGCTAACACATTCTTCAACTGGTTCCTCAAAGTCATCTTTCGGTTTATGTTCGTCCCTTCAAATAGTTTAGTTAAGGAATCAAACATAGATTTAGGTGTCTTTAGGGAGGACACCTGTGGTATGAGGTGATCCTTGATTGAATCAGCAATGATCCTATTAGCCATGACCAATTTATTCTTGTGTAAGGCCTTAGCCTCAACTCCCTCTGGAACTGGAACCTCTTCAGTGATGTAAGAGTCCAACTCATTTTCTTCTAGGTTCGGGGAGATTCTATACTTCCAATATCGGTAGTTATCAGCTCCCTCAATCTTTTCATCAAGCTTGGAATAATGATACATCTTAACAGAGAACCTCAAATGGAAATGAAAAAGATTTAGATCTTACTAGGTTAAGATGTCAAAATTGGATATGGAGCCAAATTTATGCAGAGTTGGTTCTCTGGTTCAGGAGTAGATTGGGGTTTGACTTTCTTGGAGTTATACCCAACCAAAAACTTTGATCTTGATATCTAAACTTTGATTTTGGGGAGCATATCAATCCTGGCCTAGGCTCATTCAAAAATTCCACTTCTGTGGAAAGCCCTAATTTTTGGCAGTAGTGTAGGGTCAAAAATTGAAAATGCTTAGAATCAGATTCTGCTTCAATAGAAAGATGTGCCCTAGAGAGAAGATTCATCCCAACCTCCTTTTGCTGAAAATATGTGGAGAGAGATCCAAAAAGTAGGAATCCCTATCTTCAGAAACTACACAGTTTCTTCTTCTTAGGTTAGCTCTGATACCATGTTAGATTTTTCACATTTAAGCTTGCATTATCTTAGGATATTTAATTGAGAGAATAACAAGCACATCAATCAAACATAAGAGACAATAGACACAAATATTTTCCTCGGGGAAACCTGTAATGTCCTCGACCCTTTAACCAACGAAGAGGACGCTACTGAACCATCAGAAATCTCCGGGCAACTAGCCCCATGAAGATGAACATGCATATGATGCTGAAATAAAAATATTAAAACATGCTAAGATGCATAAAACATACAAGGATGCATAGTTACTCAACATACAGTGGAAGCAAACATACATTCGAGCATCAACATGTTCATCATGATTCATTAAACATCAATATAATTGCAGAAGCAAAATAGACAAGAACACTTATCTTATATAGAACTTTCCCTGCAACCAGCTATGTCACTACAACATTCCACCCAACCATAGGCCAGTGTGCTCATCAATCTATCAGCAACACTGCCAGCCTTGAGCTGAGCATGATTCCCCAAGGAATAAGGGACTAAGTAGGCTTACACATAGCCAAGGATACATAATACAACCAAGTCAACACAGTTGGGTTTATCAGGCCGTAAAGGAGCTAGAAAATACCAAATGCTAAATTGGTGTGCTCATGGAAGAGCTAAGGACGCCTACAATGGAGCTAGCTTGACTTCTAACACACCCACACACACCCGACACCAGGAGTCAGTCCCTTCTCTGCTTCACAGTCCCTCAGGCCCTGAATTCCCTTGCCAGTGCTCTTCCAAGGTTGTGGAGAAGAAAGCCAGCCATCTAACTCTCTCTGTGTGGCTCCCAAACCCAGGTTTCTCAAGCATATCTAGCCTTCAATCCCACTCCCCAGATTCCGAAGACCAACCGCTGCTTTCCTGTAGCCAAACAAGCACTTCATAGCTTGGACAGGGGAAGACAATTCCTGAGTCATTCTTGGTCCTATCATGGCCAAAACGAATCTAGCACAACCTATATAAGATACCACTCTATAAGGGGAAGCACAGTCAACAAAACATGAATGAGACCACAACCAATGATCAGTGAAGAAACCATAACCAACGATTCAACGATGAAGTAACGAGACATTACACAGTCTGATAATGGAAAAAGGAACCGACTCTTTGCGTGAGATGGGAAGTGAAGAATTCCCTATGCATGAGGAATGAACAACCAATGATGGAGAAAGTGGGTAGCACCATCCAACATCCCAAATGGTGCGTGAGGAAAACCACTCCCAGCCCGTGCATGTGACTGAACCAGCTAGTGGAGAGTGCGTGGGGGCAAGCCTGCCACCCACCACTACCCAGAATTAACTACGCTCAACTAACATCAAGGTTCTCGAATGGGTGGCTGACACATGGATTTTCCCCATGGGTTCTAGGTTTAACAATCCCCCCCTTATCCTTAGGAAAATCATGCCCTTTTCATTAACGTTGCACCGTCATAGCTGGCTGTAGGTTCATTTTAATTAATGTGCATATTTACATGATGCCAAAATTATTATGTACCAGATAGCACGATATACCATCGGCAATGATCCCAATTGCCGAAACATAACACAACCAAATCAATGGTGGGGATTTTTCTTTTAGCTCCACACCATGATTAATTACAAAATAGACATCATGTATCTTTTAATGCAACCAGGGTAAAAACTGGGGGTATTAAAAAACCATAAAGGAGAAAACCCCGCAAATTCCTCAGAGATAGAATCAGCACCAAAAGTAAGACCCAAAAATAGTAAGATGATCTCTCAATAGCAGTAGCCTCTCTCTCTCTTGTCCCAGCTTCTTCTTTCTCTCTCTGTTATGCACTACAACTGAGTGTGAGTGAATGTGTGCTAAATAGAGAGGCTCACTCTCTATTTATACTAATTCTTGACTTGACAAAAACTCACTAGGGCCGACTTCTCTAGGAGAGTCTAATAACCCTAGGGCCCCACAACTGCGGGAACTTTAACCCTTGATCAATAAGGAGGGTTACCCTCTATGACTTTACCGTGACTTTTTTACATTATTGAATCTCTCGATAGGAACATCGGGGCATGACATGACTTAATTACATTACAAATACTTCCTAGAATAAACATCACGGTACAATACATAAAATATAAAAGTGAATACATTCCAAAGTTACAAATACATCAACAAACTCAAGGTATGTGTTAACACTCCATTTTCAATAGTCTATTTATAAGCCTAACAAAAGTTCGAGGAGGATGGTGGATGTGCTGAAGGCATTAAATGAGATTCATAATCAAATACTGAGATTGATCGGATGGCAGATCAATGATGTGAAAACATTTCATACGACGAACATGCCTGGCCAAATCCACCTTCCCAGATTGCGAAATAGTTTAAAGGACAGAGGCATCTAACGATCGAGAATGGGATGCAAGAATATCTACTGTCTCAGTTGATTTTGCAAAACATACTTGTACAGGTAAAGCTATGATTTCAAATCGTGAAAGGTGGTCCCGGCCCCAAATATCAACGGTCACGATAAAGGAGGGAAGAGATCTACCAGTATTTCACATCGTGAAAAGTAGTAGGGCCCACTCGGGTGGACGGCTACATGAAGAGGTCGATTGTGATCGAAGATTGAGAGCAAGCCTTGGTCTAACACTGCTCATTGAATCTAGAGAAGAAATTTGGCAACAGAAATGATGGAACATGGACGGTGGGCGTAAAATATTCCTCAAATCAGAGGGCTGAGAAGACTTCCAGGGTATAGGATTCACATCCAGTGCAGAGATGACAGTGGAGGGACATCCATATGTGTAATATGCCTCCTGGCAGATAGATTGATACCCCCAAATGCTGTCTTTGATAAACCTGAGGTGAAGGTCCCGTCCAATAACGCTAACCTCCCTGACTCCACAGGTTTGGCATGTGGTTCACGTGGGAAAAAGTAGTCGAGAAATAGGAGGTGCAGATATTGAAATGGTGAATCAAACATCTACACAAAGTTAAGAGAAGACACGAACTGAGTCTGCTCAGTGCCACCGTCATAGTGAGTCAAAAGGCCATAAAGGTAAAATCCATAGTCCTTGAAACCATCTTGGAAGCCATGCGGGAAGTGCTTAGAATCCTATCCATTATTAGATAATATAATTGAACATCAGAAGAGAAGAACCCCACCCTAGCGTCACATGGGTTACTATCTCATAGACCGTCGTTCAATATTATAGCCATCCCCAGGCTGTTTCAGCTTTCCCTATATAGCTCCGTATTTTGAGGGTGTCAAGGTATGAGTACAAATGATGAAAGCTAAAGGTTAAAATCTGAAAAGTTTTGAGTCCCTTCATGGACATCCATGGCTATGTGGTTTGAGATGTTAGTTTGACAAGGGATGTTGATGGTTGGCGAACATAATATTTTGTTTCTTCGTCTTCTTGGTTATTGACACTGGGAAGTCGCCAACCATCGGGGCACAGATGTTAAATACTGAGGGAGGTTCACCCACTTCCACACAGCCTGGACCTTAGAGGGGTTGTGTGTGGGTTTTTACATCCTAGAAACCTCTCTCCGACGCTCCCAGTTGTAGTCACGACCTCCGAAATCCCATCCCACAGTGGTGGCAGAACTTTTGGAGAAAATGCTCGCCCTGGGACCATATAGGTCCAGAACCTTTGACACCACCCCTAGAATCTCCACTTGACTATTTTGTCATGGATGAGGAGAAGGTCAAACATACACCCAGCTGCATGTCCTATAATAAAACCCTCCTCATAGGAGGAAGAAAGCGATACAAGGATGATAAGATTCTTAAGTCATTTATCATCACCAAGTGCGTGACCACATTTTTTCCAACCTCCTCCTATAACCGTGTTACCAGACGAAAGAGGAGTTGGTAAAATGATTGGGTAGTGGGACTTGAGTCTTCTTGTCAGCCTTTGAGTGACATGGTATGGAAGAAGTGGGCTGGTAAAAGAGACAGAAATGTATATCCAAAGTCTCCTGAGTGGACAACTGACCTTTGGCATGCAACATGGGGATCACTTTCACGAAGTGGGGAGGAAGAAAATTATGTGCCATCAGCCCATGTTTTCACGCATTGTATCTCCATAATGTTTATTTATATCTATAAAACGTGGCAATAGTTCCACTATCTATACTGTTAAAGCATGATTGTGACTAGAAAAAGTCTCTAGGTTTGTTTCGGAGAATAATCTCAACACTAGAATAGTATAAATACACTCTTGATAGAGGGAGATGTAGAGGCAGGAAGGTTGGGAAAACCTTCAAGGGTTGAGGCTCTCCATTGTAAATAAGATTTAATGCTTGTGTTATGAATAAGATTACAGAGGAAGAGTTGTTTCTTAAGACAGAGATTCATGTGTCATTGCTTCTTTCAATATGTATTTTCTTTACATGAAATGTATATCCTATTTCCATTCCAGTTTGTTGATTGCTTTCATGTCTGTAACTTAGTGTATAACAGTTTGGAATTCATACTTTCTATGCTCTGCCTATTATTTCATACATTTATCAAGTTTTCTTCTAAAGTTACATGGAATTTATCTTGCTGGTGCTCCACATGATGGGCCATTTTCTCTTATCCCCTAACCACCTGCTAATATCTCTTGATTACGAGATCGATGGCTATCTTGCCTCTGCCTACAACCCCACGCCATTATTTTCCTCATGAAAATGTTCCCTACTCAGGTTTTCAACTCCATTTCCAATGGTCCCTTACCCCAGTAATCCCACCTACATCTCACATCACTCTACTTTGTTCCATTTCAGGAGTCTGATCTCCTAACCATCCTTGAGTGAATATCTTATGCGGAGTAAAAGCTGAAGACAAGCAATAGATCCCTCGCTGACTGCACAAGGCTGGAGGCGCAATCTAAATTGGTTATGCTATTACCTAAGAGCAGGCCTCCCTTCAACCTTGGGGCTCAATGCTGGTGCTAACAGTATGTCTTAACATTCATAGATGATTTCTTAAGGTATTGTTGGGTGTATTTTCTCAAGAAAAAATATAAAGGGTTTGAGATCTTCAAAATTTTCAAGGCTTTGGTTGAGAACTTGAGTGGGAATAAAATAAAGGTATTAAGGACTGATAATGTAAATAAATACATTAATAATAACCTACAACATATATGTGAGTAAATTGGAATTCAAATTCAATATTATGTGCCTTACACACCTCAACAAAATAGCATGGCATAGCGCAATAATAGAGCATTGAAAGAGATGGCCACATGCATGTTGGAGGCTAAGAATTTGTCTCCTAAGATATGGGATGAAGCCATAAATTGTGCTGCATATGTTCAGAACATAGTTACACATATATCATTGTAATAGGAAACTCTATTTGAGGCTTGGAGTGGTCACAAGCCCAATGTTTCTCATTTCTAGGTTTTTGGCTCAAAGGCTTGGGTTATAATTCATCCCGAGAAGAGAAAGGCCTTGAAAACTCAAATAAAAAAGTCCATAATGGTTGGATATGATGAATATGAAAATGGATGCAATATATTTGATCCCTCATCTCAGAAAACCTTCATTGAGAGAAGTGTACATTTCAAAGAAGAGCCCATGCAAGAGATCGAACTAGTCAAGGGGTATTGCTCACACCCTTAACTCAATGATGATGTAAGTGATTATTATCTCTATGATTTTTAGGATTATGATATATAATATGAATATTATGGCATGAATTCAGATCATGACCCACCCATAAGGCCAAAATGGGTTGAGAAAACCATAAAAGAAGCTGGTGATCTTACCAGAGATCCACTAGACTCTAGGGAGACTAGATCTCAGTCTCACAATGCTTTCTCCATTTGTGTTTTGAATATTCCAGAGAGGTGATTTATGATGGTTGGATATGATCCTCATTCACATGAGGAAGCATCACATGATCCAATATGGAAAAAAACCACGCAACAAGAATTCAAGTCTTTGCAAGGAAATGAAACTTTGGAGTTGGATCCTCTACCTTCTAAGATGAAACTTGTGCAATGTAAGTGGGTTTATAGAGCCAATATGGATGCTAATGGTTAAGATATGAATTATAAGGAAAGGTTTTTTTCTGAAGGCTTCTCTCAATTCCGTGGATTCCACTATACAAAGACATTTATATCGGTTGCAAAGATGGACTCTATCAAGCTAGTTTTGGCCATTGTTGCATCTAAGTGATGGGAGGTGCACCAAATGGATGTGAAGAGTGATTTTATTCATGGTGATATTCATGAGGAGATTTATTTTGAGTAGCATGAAGGTTTCATTCATGATCCTTCACTTGCTTGCAGGTTGAAGAAGTCTCTCTATGGAATCAAGCAATTCCCCAGGGCTTGGTATGCCAAGATGAACAACTTTCTTCTATCACAAGGCTCTAAAAGATACAAATATAATCCTAATATGTATTTGTAGAATTTAGATGACTCTATTCATATAATAGTACTGTATGTTGATGATATTTTGATATTTGGAAGTTTCATTGCTGATATAGGTTCAATTAAGTATTCATTGAACAATGTGTTTTCAATGACTGACCTTGAATTGTTGAAATAATTTATTGGCTTGGAGATTGAGCAATCTGATGTAGGTATTAAGTTCATCCAATAAAAGTATGCTACAAACTTGTTATTATATTTCAAAATGGATGAATGTAAAGCAACCAAGTGTCCATTCCTTTCAGGAGTTAAACTAGGTGATTTTGGTTCATCTCCATTGGTGGACAACTCATTATATAGGAAACTAGTTGGGAGCTCGTTGTATCTCACACACTCTCAACCTGATTTGACTTATGTAGTAGGTGCTGTTAAAAGGTATATGCAGAAGACTCATGAGATCCATTGTAAGGATTCTAAAATTATCTTGCATTATGTGCAAGGAACCAAACACTTCGAGATACACTATGCTGCTAGTTCTCCACTAGAACTAGTTGGATTTACTGATTCTGATTGGGTTGGAGATTCCATTGACAAAATGTCCACTTCAAATTCTGTATTTGTGCTTGCACATGGTCCCATATTCTAGTCAAGTAAGAAATAACACACTATAGCTCTTTCATCAGCTAAGGCTGAGTACATAGGAGTATTTAATGCAATTACACAATGTGTGTGGTTTCAAGGAATTCTTGGAGAACTTGGGTTTGCATTTGATTCACCCACTATCATTTGGTGTGACAATCAAAGTGAAATATCCATAGATCTAGTATAGAGACAGAGGACCAAGCACATTGAGATTCACATGCACTACATCTGAAGCTTGGTGCATGAGTAGGTGATATCATTGTAGTATTTCCCATATGCAGAGCAAACTACTGACATCTTCACCAAGAGCTTCATAGAGAATACATTCACCTATCTGAGGGAACTCCTTGGAGTGGGTGACACATGGTGATGATTGATATTCACTTTCATATTTTTCTCCATGTCCATTTATAGGGGAGGTTTTGTTCCCATGTGGTTTTAGTTCTTACCTTGGTTATATGGACAAATAAAGTTTTGTAAGAGGTGACTTGAGGCTTAGTTGCCAAGGACTCAACTTTTGATATGCTTTGTAGTAGGCCTTTGGCCCTTGCTACGTGCAGAAACGGCCACCTTCTATCTATAGGACAGAAGGATAGGGTTTCTTTGGTGAATGAAAAACCTGTAGGATTAGTAAACCATACAAAACAACGCAATGAACCTGTTACAAAAATGAACAGATAACAACCTTGCAATGAAAATATTAGCAAAAAAAAGCTATAAGCAACTAGATTAAAAAATAAGAAAGCATTGACACCATTATACCTATGCTCTTGCTGGAAAATGGGCCACCATGCCCTAGCTCAAGGTGCTACCTCTCAATGGAATGGGGATTGGCTAATGGAGGAAATGAAGCAAGTGGAGCAAGGAGGGTGATGGCCTGAGAGAGATGGGTCTGAAGGCACTCACACGGGCAGAGTAATGGTAGGAAAATGGGAATTGTTTTGAGAGTGAACCCCACCCGTGTATTTATAGCTTTTTCTGAGTTTTTAGGGTTCTAAGCCCTTGGTCAAGGCTTTAGCCCCCTTTTTTGAATTTAGGCCCTTTTTGGCCATTATTTAGCTCCTTTAGGGGTTTCAAGCTCCTTTTAGGGGTTTTATCCCCCTTTTGGAGGTTTTGGATCTTTTGAGATCTATTTAGGCTCTTTTATGGGTTTTTAAACCCTTTTTGGTGTTTTTGAGCCTTTACAAGGGTGTGTGGGTCAATGAGGGTAGTGAAATATATGTCATTGTGTGGTGTAGGTCATGTAGAGCTAATTGAGAGATTTTTTGGGTTAACAAATTCCCCCCTGATGTGTAAGGGAAAGAGCTCATCGTATGGCCGACATACATCATAGGATTTTCTGGGGAGAGGTGGTGCTTCCTGGGATGGGACATGGTGGCTTTTGGTTTTTATATTAATATGGTTCCCATCAATGGGTGAGATACAAATAATGGGTGACATGTCTATGGACGAGGTGGGCATCCCCATGCTCGTAAAGATGTCAAAATAATAATGTGATCTAAGCTATAAAATGCAAGAGCCGATCCTATTCAACTATTGCTACATAGTGGTTGCCTCAATAAGAGGCTGAATTACAATACTGATCTAAAGAATTACCACATTGGAGCCATGGCATTCTCATGGAATGCTATATCTTCATGACTGATGATCTGCTAGATCTAAAATGGTACATAACTGTAGGGACTCATTCATGGAGAGTCAGAGTCTCTATGGCACAATATGCTGCATCAATCATGAATCTATACTGAAGCACTACTTTGGGGCTTCAGAACAATGTCTCTAATGCAACCCATAAATCACAAGGGACGTGAACTTGTTTCGAGTCCCTCAATAGACTCATCAATGTGTTGTTGATGTATTTGTAACTTCGGAATGTATTCACCTATGTATCTTATGTCTTGTACCCCGATGTTTATTCCAGGAAGTGTCCATAATGTATTTGAGTCATGGCATGCCCTGATGTTCCTATCGATAGGTTCTATAATGTAAAACGCCATGTCAAGTCATTGTGGGTAACCCTCCTATTGTTTAAGGGTTAAAGTCCCCACATTTTTTGGGCACTAGGGTTATTAGACTCTGTTACCACCTAAGTTGTACTTAGTGGTATTTTATCAAGTGAGCTTGGTGAAGCAAACAAGGATAACTTGTTTGGACTTCAGAAGACCTTTGGAAGTACTTATGGGAAGTGCTTGTTGTACTATATCACATGTTCATACCCCATGGGGGAATTGTAATAAATGTTCTAGCATGATAGTGTCTATAAAAGACTCGGTATCTTAGACTTTATTTGTCAATTCGATCAGCCCAGGGTGTTTTTTCCCTTGGTTATTATTGGTTGTTGAAAAAACGACTGATAATTTCTGAGTTTTTCACTCCATACCTCCAAAGTTGGGGTGGTCGGCTTGGCATTTAGGCTTATTGAGGTTATTAGAGTCTATGTGTCAATGTATGAACATGATATACATCATGGTCGAGTCATATGAACATGTCTAAGTCTCCCTAGGTTTTTTCAATTTTTCAATTTTTTATTTTTTTCAGTGTTTTTTATTAAAATTTAATTTTTCCAAAACTTAGGTTATTTTTTAATAGTTTAATTGGAAAAATTGATTTTGTAATAAAAGTGCACCAAATAATCAGTTTCAATCATGTAGGTGCTCATTTTCAAGCTAAGAGCACCATGTAAACCCATGGACCCACTATTTCCTAGTTTTGAGTGATTTTCCATTACTCAGTTCAGAAAGCCCCAAAAAATCATTTATTGATTATTTTAATTAATAAATTGATGAATAATGGAGCAAATCCAAAATCATAGATCAGTGGATTTTTAGCCGATTTGATTGAAATCAGTCAGATCTGAACCAGATTGACTAGATCTGATAAATCCTTGACTGAAGGAGGTGATCAAATCAAATCTAGAGTTGATCTTCAACATCCTTTATGGGGAATTTCTCCCTCCCTCTCTCCTCAACACGTTTTGGCTCATCTGGATGATTTTTGGTGGATGCTTCAGTCAACAGGTTGAGGTGTCAATTAGATCAACTCTTTGATTGACAATTGCACTCAATGAGGCTCAGATCTGGCTCAATTAGACACATATCAGGCATTGATGGACTCTCCATCAGCATATTTGGTTTATCTCCTTGGGATTTGCGCCCCCCCTGGGCTGGATCTCCTGGTTTTTGTATATATCCAAGCACAACTACCTCTTCCAAGCTAGTTAGAGCTGGATTGAAGGGCTTGCTATTGTAATTGTGTATTGATCATCATTTTTTGAAATAAAGAGAAGCTTTGGAGGTTCAATTGTGGAGTATCTTTCATGTGTGGATCATCATTATCATGCTGCATTTGAGGTGAAACTGCTATTTTTTCAATTTTTTGCACTTAACTGTTGTCTTCCTGAATGGTTATTGGAATCATAGGGATAGATCATTGTAAGTAAGATTATTTACTTCTATTTTTCTACATATGTTTGAATGAGCTAATACCTGTATGCTAAATAAGATTATTTGCATGCTGTATCATCTACTTCTCATATGTATCTTCAGATTTAATGGTTTTCTTTGCAGGATTTGTTGTGTAGCTTATAGGTTTGTCGTGATTGGAAGATCTATGGTTCAGGTTTGATTCCATTGGTGTTCCAACAAATATTGCTAATATTATGCCCCTTGGTGCTTCACTACCAAGTTTCCTTTGCAGATCTGCTTCAGCAACAAGCACTTCTCTTCTTCTTTTCCTCCTTTAAAAATATTAAATTTTCTCCAAACCGGTTACTATTAAGGAATCTTATTGCTTAGATCTGTCTCATTAAGAAAATTACATATATATCTAGTTATTAAGGTCCTTTCCTAAGTCTATATCTCAGTTTTGTTTTGCATATAAAGTTACATTTTAAGAGATCTAGCTGAAATTATCCTCTTTTTGCAAGCATTTAAATGAAAATTTGTAGTTTGATTTTAAGGTAGTTTCCTTTGCTGTACTTTAAAATTTCATATTCTGCAATAAAATTGCACATCATATTGGCTTCCCAAAAGGCAAGCTAAGATCCCAAGGAAAGCCTGCTTTCCTTGGTTCCTTTTTACCTTTTTAACTAGTTTCAACTTAGTTTTTTTTGGTTAAAAGTAAGCTGAACCAACATTACTTTCAGAGTTCTTTTGGGAATATTTTAGTCTAATATGCTTGCTTCTTTTTATCAGGTTTGAAAGAAAATAAAGGAAGCTTCTGTTCGAAAGTGGCCTTAGGAGCGTTCAAATCCCCCCAGGGGTCTCCCATTTGACTAAAACCTTTAATTTTCACACCTTGTAAGCTCTTGATTTCACTCTGTATAAGGATCAAGAGGAATTATATCATTTCTCTGATATTTTAACCACTTTTAATAAGATAATTTTTGAATAGGCTCTTTCAAGCCCATTCCCCATCCCCGCTGGGGGGATTTGCGTCGGTGTCATTTTTTTTACTTTTTGTTCATCCATTTTCAAACTAATGTAGCTCTAATATGCATAGTAGTATACTTTAATTCATTATCAATTTCATATTCCATATTTTATATTTCAAATTAATCTTAATACTCACCCCACGACTTCCCGATTGACCCGAAAGGGGAAAGAGATTCATGGTAGGACTAAATAGAAAATCAGAATTGTGTATATGTGTTTTCCTTTTCATCACTTGTTTCTTAAACTATTATAAAATTAACCCCTCCTTGATTCCCCGATTGAGATCCACTTGGATCGAAAGAGGTTCCTGGAGGGTTTTTCTTTTTAACAAGAATACCCTTTTTTTGAAATTTACTAAAATTGACAAGACTCTAGTGTGTATGCTCTGCACTTGGTTGTGGTTCATCTGATCATTCAAGCTGTATCAAAATAATTTGAGTGGCTATAATAATTAGGACTCACTCTCCCAAATTGACAAACCATCGGGTGAAAATCCAACACCTAGATCAAACCTTTACGATGGCAAAATACCCAAAGGAATCGGGAACTTCTGAAAAGTGACCTCAGGGTGCCGATATCTGTCACACCCTAATGGGTGTGTTATGAACAATAGCCCCAGAGACTCCATTCAGCCCACATATTCCTTGCGGGTAGCTGTGAAGGTTTAGTTTTGGACATACTCCAAGTACTCTCGGGTATATCTGGAGTCCACCCCTTCGCCTAATTTTAATCAACTCACACCTCAAATTTAACTTAAAACATACCAAGAGGCAATTGCCAAACATTCACTCCAAGTACATTGATTTTATTTTTGACTCCATTCTAAGTCACTGGTCATTTTCTTGCTTTATATATATATATTGTGTCTCAGCATTGTTCTTTTGTGTGTTCATTTTTGTATCTTGTCATCTTTGATTGTCTATAGTTAAATTTCAAACTCCTAAGTAACTCATTCAGTTTAACATCACCATACTAAGTAATTATCCTTAGTAAATTAATAGGGTCTACCCCCCTTGGCTTTTTTAGAAGTTGAGCCTAAACGGAGGAGTCAAGAACAAGGTGATGGCCTTGACTCGAGACTTGCCCCCAAGGACACACTGAGTAAGTTGAAGATTTCTACCATGTGACCCAGGTGTGTGAAAGGTGGCAATAGACTCTCCTAGAGAAGTCGGCCCTAGTAGGGTTTAGTTAATTCAGGAATTAGTATAAATAGAGAGCTAGCCTCTCTATTTTTCACACACTCACTCACACTCAGTTGTAGCACATAGCTGAGGAAGAAGAAGACATTGGGGCTAGGAAGAAAGAAGGTTATTGCTGTCTGGAGATCATCTTACTGTTTTGGGTTTTACTTTTGGAGCTGATTCTATCTCTGAGGAAGTTGTGGGGTTTTGTCCATTTATGGTTTCCCCAAGGAAAAACACTATGTTCATTGTCTCTTTTGTTTGATTGATGTGCTTGTTATTCTCTCAGTTAAAATATCCTAATATGATGTTAGCTTAATGTTAAAAATGTAACATGGTATCAGAGCTAACCTGAGAAGAAGACACTTTGCAGCTGTGGGAACTAGGGCTTCCTATTTTTTGGATCTCTCTCCACATATTTTCAGCAAAAGAAGGTTGGACTAAATCTCCTCCCTAGGGCGCATCTTTTCGTCGAAGCAGAATCCAATTCTGAGGTTTTTCAGTTTTGGACTCAACACTACTGCCGAAAATTAGGGCTTTCCACAAAAGTGGAATTTTTCAGTGAGCCAAGGTGTGGATTGATCTCCTCCTCAAAATGAAAGTTTAGAGATCAAGATCAAAGCATTTGATTGGACAGAACTCTAGGAAAGCAAAACCCTAATCTGCTCCTGAACCAACACTGCAAAAATTCAGCTCCAAATCCAGATCTGACATCTTGACCTGGTAAGATCTAAATATTTTGTATTTCCGTTTGAGGTTCTTAGTTAAGATGTCTCATTGTACCAAGCTTGATGAAAAGCTTGAGGGAGCTGATAACTTTCGATCCTGGAAGTATAGGATCTCCCTGGTCCTAGAAGAAAATGAGTTGGACTCCTACATCCATGAGGAGATTCCAATTCCAGAGGGATATGAGGCTAAGGAATTACACAAGAATAAGTTAGTTATGGCAAAGATGATTATTACCGATTCAATCATGGATCACCTCATACCATAGGTGTCCTCCCTAAAGACACCTAAAGCTATGTTTGAATCCCTAACCAAATTGTTTGAAGGGAAGAACATAAACCAAAAGATGACTCTGAGATACCAACTGAAGAATGTAAAGATCCAGAATGCAGAGACCACCTAGTCTTACTTTACAAGGGTTTCTCAGATTAAGGAATAGCTGGAAGCGGTAGATGAAGAAGTAGAAATGCAGAGATTGTAATGACCACCTTGAATGGTCTCCCGAGATCATGGGACTCCTTTATTCAAGGGATCTGTGCCAAAAAGAAGTTAGTCAAGTTCAGCAGACTATGGGAAGAATGCTCTCAAGAAGAAGCTCAGATAGCAGCTCAAGAAGAAAAGATGGGAAGTGAAGATCAAGCTATAACAATACAATCCAAGAAAACCAGATCTAGACACCATAGAAGTAAGTACTCTCATCAAAGGAATAACTCTAGAAAGCCTAGATATTTGTCTTAAGTACATTTTCTATACATGTTATGAAAGAGGACATTTTGCTAGAGACTGTCCTAGAAACAAAAGTAGCTCTCACAAGAAGAAGGGAAACAAGAGAAGACATCATGCTCATGCTGCAGAGGATGATGAACCTTCTACAAAGAGAAATAGACAAGTCAGTGATGATTCTTCAAGTGATGAAGAATATGTTATGATCTCCACTCTCACAGGAACTATCACACATGGCAGTAATGATTGGCTTATAGACAGTGGTGCTTCCAAACATATGACTGGATTTAAGGAATCCTTTGTGAAACTATCTAAACATGAATCACCTCACAAGGTGAAACTCAGATATGACTACCAATATCCAATAAAAGGTAGTGGTGAATCCTCATACCAGCTAGACTCTGGAAATTCTATCAAGATGAAAGATGTACTGTTTGTACCTGGACTAAACAAGAAAGTCCTCTCCATATCTGCATTGGATGAAAAAGGAATGAGGGTTGCATTTGTAGATGGCCAAGTCCTTGTGTGGACAAAAGGAAAGTCTTTCGATGATGCGGTAGTGATTGGGGAACAAGAATGAGGACTATACAAATTGAAGGGCCAACCAGAACAAGCTTTGGTTCATGACTCGGTAGAACCGAATGAGCTTTGGCATAGAAGGCTTGCACATGTGAATTACAGAGCAATACCACTTACAAGAGAAGTTTTTGAAGCTTGTTATACCAAAATCCTATCACCACCATGTGATAATACATTTGACTTACATACTTTCCCTTAATCCCAGCACTTGGAGTGGAAACCCATGTTGATTGTCAATCTTTCATGAAAATACTCAGCACCGCGCTTTCCTCGTTATCCATGAATGGTACCTTGCTCGCACCACTTGTATCTTGTTTACCATAAGTGGTGCCACCGCGTATAGCCTTTGGTCCATAAGCATTTTTAACCTGAACCACTCTGTCATAAGAGGCAAAAGGTGATACCCTGGGTAAAATGGGAAAAAAGAGAGGTTTCTTGAGGCTTCTAGATCATGAGCCTCATGTCCTCTCTTATCCCTAACATTGTGGGTCGGTTGAGCTTGAGATCCCCCATCATAGGATCATAGAGGCCACCTCATCCATAAATCTCTCAACCATTCCTATCCATTGAGCCTTATAAATACAAGCTCATGTCCATGGTTGAGGGGGAAACAATAGAGGTATTGTTATGCTATTGGATTGACCACTTGGCACAAGCCATTGGAGAGAATAAAGAGAAACATTGGAGCTTATGGGGATGAAGTGCTGGTTTCATGGAGATGCATGTCGACACTAAGGCTTAATTGGTTGCAAAATTCTCCATTCATCTTAATGCAAAGCTGATTTCTGTCCCACATTACTGTTGTTGTTGATTTCACATGTAATGTTGTTGGATTCCTTAGTCATTGACATGGATGAATAGATTATGTTCTATTAGCTTTGATGTGTTTGCATGTTTAATCTGATTATGGGTACACAGGTTTACTGTCGAAGCAACATTCAAGGTATCTACGATATTCAGGGAGGTTCTTCATCCTTTGTCATTCATTTGTTCTGGATCTGAACCATCAAACCAGAGGAATAGCTTCTGTCCGCAGAAGGTGAAATATTCCTACTTACAAATCTGGAGACTTCACTAGGGAATGAATATACATATGAATTGATCTAATATTCCTTAGTTCTTCAACTCTTGTCCGAATCCAGGATCCTTCTCTAACTCTCTTCAGTCAGATCCTCTATCTGACTCAATGGATTTTGGTTGGAAACTTCTAGATCTGTCTAGATCTGAATTATTTTTGACCTTTTATGCTCTTTCTCACTCTCAATCTATCAATTTTTACCTTGATCTGGTCTTTTTCTAACTTGATCTATTGTTCTCTTTTTGTTTTGGATTTTTACAGGGAACCACGCTTATGCAGTTGGCGAGAAGCGGTGCCACCGCCTGAACCTAGTTAGCAGCCCACGGTGCCACCGCCTGAGTCCTGTTGGTGAGAAGCAGTGCTGGTCTAGAACCACTCTGTCAAGATCTGTCCAGCACGGTGACAGGTAGGCATCATTCCAAGACCTATTTTTTCTCATTTTTTGCAAAAAAAATGAGTTGATTTGCTTTCAGCCCTGCCCTATCAGGCTTGTGTGTTAGAATTTGATGTTTGTGGTTTGAAATTTTATGGTTAAAGATTGGTTTGATTGGAAAATTCAAAAGCTAGATTAGGCTTATTGATTTTTCATTCACTTTGGTGCTTGTTGGTTGTGATTGTGAAAGAACTTCTTGTTTTTGAAAAGATTAGGGTGTTAGTAAGATCTCTTTTCATCTCTATGATATAGACTAAAGAAAAACATTTGATTAGCATCTAGGTTTCATTTCTTGTTTGCATAGAGAACTTCTTTTTCCTCCTTTAAAAAAGAAATTTTTTGACTGAGATTAGGTTATCATCATTGAGCATTGGACATTGGATCTTTGATTGGATTTACAAGCTTTCATGCTCTTCATGTTCTTTTGTCTCTTATGCATTTAGTCCTATATCATCAAAATAAAAATATGGTAGTTTTAAGTTAGATTTTCCTATGTTTTAAGAAAATTGAAGATAGAGTACATTTACATGTAGTGTGCTTCTTGTTTTTCTTTTAGGAAAATAGATTCTTCCCCTTCTTATTGCTTTCAGATAAGAAAAATCAGTTTGGAAAGTGCTGCTTGTCTTTGATTCTGTGTTCAAGATTGTTGTTTGGAAATATTTTTGGTTTTGAAACAAAAGAAAACACTCTCTTTCCCTCCCGTAAGTAGGCATACTGAATAGTAAAGTGAAATATTTTTCATAAGCATACTGCATAGTTTTACTTTTCTGTCAAAACACCATGCATTCACCTAACCATCCACTTTAAAATTAATGGTAGTTACAGGTTAAAATTTACATAGCGATTGGAGTGATAGGTTAGAGATGTGTTTGGGCATCATTAAGCGTAGGAGCTATCGCTATTTGTCTGCATTACATTTCGAGACTCGCGCGGTTCTTCCACGTACCCTTGAGGTATATAGAAAGGTACTGTTATCTCTAGGGTTGTTCCTAGTGTGTATTTTCAAATTTTGGATTTGCATTGGTTTGTCTTGTTTTAAATTTCATTTTGTTTTGTGTTTTATGATTGATTGTTAGCCCTTATGTTTCCCTTAGGTACCTTAAATCATTAAAAGTTCTATTCAGTAACTAAAAACCTATGTATGTGCAAAGGAGTATATGTTACAGGGTGAATGTCTACAAACTGGCAGCGTCCTTCCAAACTGGCAGCATATTGTGAGCTGGCTGCATATTGATTTCTAATGGTAGAATTTCCACATGGCATTTATTGAAAGATTCAAAAAGTCCAGTAAATCTGATGAGGATTGGGAAATGGATAGTTGGCTCTCAAATAATGGTGACAACTGGTTCTTAACAAAAGCAAATACCTATGGTCAGATAGGGTCCAGTCTACTGTTAAAGTTGTAAAAGTTGAAAGAACACTTAATTTATTAAGGACATTAAAACAAATAAACTATATTGTTATGACATGGAAGCATTTCGGGTCAAAAGAAAAGACTTTTTGGATTCTTTTAGTATTTGGTAAATTACTAAAGGATTTCACCCTAAGGATTTTACATGAAACAGATGGTCTCATATTTTAGGGTTAGGACGATGCATATGTTCCTCGCACACATGATGGTATTCTTAAATGGAAATATACTAATATGAATCCGGTTGATTTCCTTTTTTGGGTCTTGGGTTCGATTCCTATAAAGGAACATCGAAGCCCAGAAATATTAGCAATGGGTGCACAGGTGAAAAAGCTTATTGAAGCCTGGGAGTATATATCTGCGGATTGGTTTTTGCACTGCCTTCCATTACATCATGTTCATGGAATTTTTAATGCCTTACTTGCACCTATTTATGCTGATGCTGCGGTTGACTTCATGCCAAAATTTAGCATGAGAGGGGTATGGCAGAGATGGTGTGAATCGTACCCTACTCCTGGAAGCGAGTTTGAAAATGCAATAATTGTCTTTACTGCTTCAGCTGCTAATTAATTGCGTTTGATGATGTGTGGCTTATTTGTTTTTCCTTATCCTGTTATGAAACAATGGGAAAGCATCACTGGACATCAGCTTCTGGAGCGTTTGAACGCTACAAGGAAATCTTAGAAATTGAACCCTGTCCGTAATGCCTGCACTCTCCCTCTTCCTATAGCAGCAGCAGCAGTGTTATCTTCTAAATACGAAGTATGGAAGGGCGAGCCTGGTTCGATTCGGGAACGCCGCCAGCGGCTTCTCCGAGAGCTGGGATTGAAAAATGACAGAGAGCTCCAGCGAGAATCTCCGACGAATTTTAGGCAAAAGGTGATTTCTGAAATTCACCCCGATAATCAATACTCAACCAGTGGTTCCCATGCGTTTGCTAAGCGGTGGGGGTTCTATGGTGATGCGAATCTTAGAATGAAACAAGGATCTCCCGGGGACATGTACAGATCCATTTCTTGCGACGAGCTTTCAAGAAGAACGCTTGCTGAATCAGCCTGGAGCATAGCGAGGTCTCGGTCGGATGGTGCAAATCCAGCGCAGGTGTAAAAAGAAGAAGAAATCTCTTGGCAAGAAGATTACAGGTTTTCAGTTTGCTCCAGGAAATTCTCGGAAAGTATTGATAACATCTGCTGATTCATGAATTCGAGTTTTTGATGGTGCTGATCTTGTTCATATGGTAGGACTGAGTTCGTAATGGCACTGTCGAATTATCTCCATGGAATCCGTAAAGGAGGTATAGTTGGTAAACCTCTTCCTGGCGTGCAGGTCAAAATTGTTGCAGAGCATGCAAACAGCTCTCCTCCAGGCGAAGGAGAGTTGTGTATAAAAAGCCCATCCATGTTTAAGGAGTACTGGCGACAACCTCAGGTTACAAAGAAATCCTTTAGAGATGATGGCTATTGCAGGACAGGAGTTTCAGTAATGATGGACGAAGATGGATTCTTTGTCATTCTGGGGCGTACAAGCATTGATATTCTTAAAGTATGCCAGATGAAGATTATGGAGAGACCATCTGTGCAGTTACTGTGCTGGAATATGAGGCAAAACCAAGAATGGTGGCTGAATCTAATCCTGCCATTACTTTGCAGGATCTCCAGAATCGTCAAGGGTGCCATTACTCTTTTCAAGTTTTCAAAGAACAAAAGAGGTAGATACAGCCAAGGTTAAAAATGTCACTACTTTCTCTTTAACTTTCCGGGGCAGATCGAGCTCTTCATTTTTTATTCAAATGCCAAGAATATCATTCTGGAAATGACCAGAAAGATGGATTACAGTCTTGCAGCAGTACACTTAGTTGATGCTCATTTTTGTAGTAATCCTGGAAAATATATCAGTACTCTGTTTCTGTCTTTGACAAATAATGTTACATCCAGGACAAGGAGAGTGTTGGGAATCTTGTTAAGTTTGTCGATAAAACCAATGGATATATCTTTGATAGTATTAAAGGAGAATCATCGCTGTATGAGTATGAGCTGGATATGAATTGGTTGAGGTTGCTCCCTATAGTGGGAACGACAAGGTAAAAGCATATCAATAAGAAATCTGGTCAGCTAGTGAAGTTCTAGAATCATGGGTTTTTTCAAGTTGTACACATTTGGGAATTTAAGGGATGATTCATAGCAAGATCTTAGGATCAGTTAGCAAGAATGTAGGATCTAAAACAAATCTGTTTTGTTTCTAAAAATTATTTAGTCAGTATAAGTCTAGGGCTTGAGGGAGAGAGGAGGTCCCAGCTAGAGGCTCGAAAGCATGGAAGGAGTTCTTTCTTTTGTGAAGGAATAGAGATCTCGTTAAAGGGACTATGGGGTTGGCAGTTTTTGGGAAAAGATGCTGGATGAATTGTAAATATATCTGTATAACATAAACTCCTTGCAGCTTCAGCAGGTTCTAGTTTTGAATGAAATATAATGATGATTTGTTTCTATACTTCATGAATTTTTTTCTGGTAATTCTTTTACATATATGGTCATTCACAATCCATTATTGTAATTCTTATCTGAAGGAACAGTTATCTTTATTATTCATACACAGTCACAGTTTCACTCTATGTTGTCAGGATCATAGAATCCTTTTTATTGAATGCTGTTATGTATGTTTATGTTATATATGATTTTTCTTGCAGCCCTCACTGTTTTACCAGCCTGTCATACACTCTGCTTTTCTTGTGAATACTTGTATCCAATTCTCTGTGGCATATACCAGCTGTATATATCTGTGATATTATGATCTCATACCTGAAAAACTGTACAAAATCAGCCTAATACCCTATAGTACTGTGAGAATATATTAGTTACCAGCTTTTATTGTGAGTTTGATTTCATTTGATTTGATTGTTTTCAAACTAAGATTTCCTTAAGCTTGGATCCCGTAGTCTAGGTCCAACTTTAGGGATAACATCTTCTGGCGCCTTTGTCGGGGACGGAGGAGTGAAGATAATCTTCCCCGGGAAAGAATGATAGAGATCAGATCCAGCTCTTGACGGTGGACAGGAGCAGGGCATTAGTTAGACTACATATTTGTTCACCGGGCAACTCCAGGTTTGAAGAATCCATAGACGATTTTACAAGATGTCATCGCGTTGGGAAACCATGATGGCACAGAGATTTGCTCCGTTCAATTTTGCAGATATTCCTGGTTTTCCAAATACAGTACCTACCATGGATGAATGGGGAGATTTTCTTCCTCGATTCAAAGAGGAGGAGGACAATCTGGCATATCATGTACTTAAATTTCATCAATACATGGATCAGCTGAATATACATCATGAAGATGTATTGATGAAAATGTTTATGTATTCATTAGATGGTTCTGCAAGAAAATGGTATAGAACTCTTCCTCCTTCCTGTATTTCCTCTTTGAAAGACTTTCATGATACCTTTAATTCATATTATAAGAGGATATACCCAGATGAGTGCATTCTTGAAGATTGTTGTAGGGGATATGCATTATATATGCAGAATTTAAAAGCAGATTTTTCCAGTAGTAAGGATGAAGCCGATGGTTATGATATAAAGAAAGAAGAAGATTTATTATCTTCCTCTGATTCTGTTTCACAAGAAGAAATTTTTCAAAATTCTGATATTAAAATTGATGAGAGCATCATAGAACAGAAATCTGTGTCTTTAGAAATTGATCAGAATGCTCCATTGTATGGTGAAGACATTAACATATCAGTGGAACCTCCAGGAGAAGACATTAAAGTTCTAGATTTAGATCAGCATCAGCCGATTCACTCTGAAGATATCCCAATCTATGATGTGTATCCAGATGAAACAGAACAGATCCTTACATCAGCCTTTGTTGATTTGAGGAGCAGCCAACAGGTGTATGATAATTATGAATCAAATTTTGGTGAGGAACAGCATTGTGTAGAAATCAATCATCCTGAATCTGTAGAAGACATTGAGCAGCCATATTTACAATTCAATTTGCAGGTAGTTGAAAGTGGCAGCCATTATGAGGAAGAGGATATACAGAGATATTTTGATCTTCAGCAAAAGGTAATTCCTTATAGTTTCATTGATCCATTTGTTGATTATATGGAATCTTTAAGCAGTTCAAATATCAGTTTGTTTTCAACAAAGGGAGGTTGTCTTTTCCTTTCTTCTGAGATGAATCTTCATATTCCATGGTCCCCTTTATGCATCATTTCCAGATCAGTAGATTTGTCAGTGGGGTTGATTAGGTCATCAATAGATTTTTGGATTATATTGGAGAAAACAGAGTTTAGGGCAGATATTCTTTCCATTAAAGATTTCAAGGAAGGGAGTGATATGAGCATTCATGAAAATTTTTCTTCCATTTTGTCTGCTCATCTAATGTCAAATTCAGAATCTGAAGTCATATTTTTAAAAGAATTTGCTGAGAAAGAGATTGAAGCGTTGGAGGTAAAAATACAAGATTTATCATTTCAAAGCTCTTTTCAGTTGTCTTTTGATGTAAGGATTGAGAATAAGGACGAGTCTGATAAATCAAAACTCAGAAAATGGTATGACCCTTTCAGTATATATTTTATGATAAATCTGAAAATCAAAATTGCAGACAGATGATGATTGTTGTTCCTGTTTTTATTTTGCTAATACACAGATCAAGATTTTCATTATGTATTCAGATACTTGTATGGCTTCACTGGAAGCATGATTTTACCTGATCAAAAGAAAGTAGTTTTGATTATTGTAGGCGCTGTAAATAAATAAGCTTGATGCTTCAAGCATTTCTTTATAGTTTGTACAGTGTGTTCAGATTGTTGTGAGAAGATTATTTCAGTTTGCAAAGTAGTTTAAAGATTCAGTCAGTGGTTTTTTAAGTAGCATAGATTGGTTATGAAGACTCCAGCCCAATGGAAACAAGGCACTTGTTCTACTAGTTCTTGGCAGCCCACAGGGAGCATGCCATCCCCAGATAGAGCCAGATGTTATCTCTAGGGTTGTTCCTAGTGTGTATTTTCAAATTTTGGATTTGCATTGGTTTGTCTTGTTTTAAATTTCATTTTGTTTTGTGTTTTATGATTGATTGTTAGCCCTTATGTTTCCCTTAGGTACCTTAAATCATTAAAAGTTCTATTCAGTAACTAAAAACCTATGTATGTGCAAAAGAGTATATGTTACAGGGTGAATGTCTACAAACTGGCAGCGTCCTTCCAAACTGGCAGCATATTGTGAGCTGGCTGCATATTGATTTCTAATGGTAGAATGTCCACATGGCATTTATTGAAAGGTTAAAAAAGTCCAGTAAATCTGATGAGGATTGGGAAATGGATAGTTGGCTCTCAAACAATGGTGACAACTGGTTCTTAACAAAAGCAAATACCTATGGTCAGATAGGGTCCAGTCTACTGTTAAAGTTGTGAAAGTTGAAAGAACACTTAATTTATTAAGGACATTAAACCAAATACACTATATTGTTATGACATGGAAGCATTTCGGGTCAGAAGAAAAGACTTTTTGGATGCTTTTAGTATTTGGTAAATTACTAAAGGATTTCACCCTAAGGCTTTTACATGAAACAGATGGTCTCATATTTTAGGGTTAGGACGATGCATATGTTTCTCACACACATGATGGTCTTCTTAAATGGAAATATACTAATATGAATCCGGTTGATTTCCTTTTTTGGGTCTTGGGTTCGATTCCTATAAAGGAACATCGAAGCCCAGAAATATTACCAATGGGTGCACAGGTGAAAAAGCTAACTAAAGCCTGGGAGTATATATCTGCGGATCGGTTTTTGCACTGCCTTCCATTACATCATGTTCATGGACTTTTTAATGCCTTACTTGCACCTATTTATGCTGATGCTACGGTTGACTTCATGCCAAAATTTAGCGTGAGAGGGGTATGGCAGAGATGGCATGAATCATACCCTACTCCTGGAAGCGAGTTTGAAAATGCAATAACTGTCTTTACTGCTTCAGCTGCTAATCAATTGCGTTTGATGATGTGTGGCTTATTTGTTTTTCCTTATCCTGTTATGAAACAATGGGAAAGCATCACTGGACATCAGCTTCTGGAGTGTTTGAACGCTACAAGGAAATCTTAGAAATCGAACCCTGTCCGTAATGCCTGCACTCTCGCTCTTCCTATAGCAGAAGCAGCAGCGTTATCTTCTAAATACGAAGTATGGAAGGGCGAGCCTGGTTCCATTCGGGAATGCTGCCAGCGGCTTCTCCGAGAGCTGGGATTGAGCAATGACAGAGAGCTCCAGCGAGAATCTCCGACGAATTTTAGGCAAAAGGAGATTTCTGAAATTCACCCTAATAATCAATACTCAACCAGTGGTTCCCATGCGTTTGCTAAGCGGTGGGGGTTCTATGGTGATACGAATCTTAGAATGAAACAAGGATCTCCTGGGGACATGTACAGATCCATTTCTTGCAACGAGATTTCAAGAAGAACGCTTGCTGAATCAGCCTGGAGCATAGCGAGGTCTCGGTCAGATGGTGCAAATCCAGCGCAGGTGTAAAAAGAAGAAGAAATCTTGTGGCAAGAAGATTACAGGTTTTCAGTTTGCGCCAGGAAATTCTCGGAAAGTATTTATAACATCTGCTGATTCATGAATTCGAGTTTTTGATGGTGCTGATCTTGTTCATATGGTAGGACTGAGTTCGTAATGGCACTGTCGAATTCTCTCCATGGAATCCGTAAAGGAGGCATAGTTGGTAAACCTCTTCCTGGCGTGCAGGTCAAAATTGTTGCAGAGCATGCAAACAAATCTCCTCCAGGCGAAGGAGAGTTGTGTATAAAAAGCCCATCCATGTTTAAGGAGTACTGGCGACAACCTCAGGTTACAAAGAAATCCTTTAGAGGTGATGGCTATTGCAGGACAGGAGTTTCAGTAATGATGGACGAAGATGGATTCTTTGTCATTCTGGGGCGTACAAGCATTGATATTCTTAAAGTATGCCAGATGAAGATTATGGAGAGACCATCTGTGCAGTTACTGTGCTGGAATATGAGGCAAAACCAAGAATGGTGGCTGAATCTAATCCTGCCATTACTTTGCAGGATCTCCAGAATCGTCAAGGGTGCCATTACTCTTTTCAAGTTTTCAAAGAACAAAAGAGGTAGATACAGCCAAGGTTAAAAATGTCACTACTTTCTCTTTAACTTTCCGGGGCAGATCGAGCTCTGCATTTTTTATTCAAATGCCAAGAATATCATTCTGGAAATGACCAGAAAGATGGATTACAGTCTTGCAGCAGTATACTTAGTTGATGCTCATTTTTGTAGTAATCCTGGAAAATATATCAGTACTTTGTTTCTGTCTTTGACAAATAATGTTACATCCAGGACAAGGAGAGTGTTGGGAATCTTGTTAAGTTTGTCGATAAAACAAATGGCTATATCTTTGATAGTATTAAAGGATAATCATCGCTGTATGAGTATGAGCTGGATATGAATTGGTTGAGGCTGCTCCCTATAGTAGGAACGACAAGGTAAAAGCATATCAATAAGAAATCTGGTCAGCTAGTGAAGTTCTGGAATCATGGGTTGTTTTCAAGTTGTACACATTTGGGAATTTAAGGGATGATTCATAGAAAGATATTAGGATCAGTTAGCAAGAATGTACGATCTAAAACAAATATGTTTTGTTTCTAAAAATTATTTAGTCAGTGTAAGTCTAGGGCTTGAAGGAGAGAGGAGGTCCCAGCTAGAGGCTTGAAAGCATGGAAGGAGTTCTTTCTTTTGTGAAGAAGTAGAGATCTCATTAAAGGGACTGTGGGGTTGGAAGTTTTTGGGAAAAGATGCTGGATGAATTGTAAATATATCTGTATAACATAAACTCCTTGCAGCTTCAGCAGGTTCTAGTTTTGAATGAAATATAATGATGATTTGTTTCTGTACTTCATGAATTGTTTTTCTGGTAATTCTTTTACATATATGGTCATTCACAATCCATTATTGTAATTCTTATCTGAAGGAACAGTTATCTTTATTATTCATACACAGTCACAGTTTCACTCTATGTTATCAGGATCATAGAATCCTTTTTATTGAATGCTGTTATGTATGTTTATGTTATATATGATTTTTCTTGCAACCCTCACTGTTTTACCAGCCTGTCATACACTCTGCTTTTCTTGTGAATACTTGTATCCAATTCTCTGTGACATATACCAGCTGTATATATCTGTGATATTATGATCTCATACCTGAAAAACTGTACAAAATCAGCCTAATACCCTATAGTACTGTGAGAATATATTAGTTACCAGCTTTTATTGTGAGTTTGATTTCATTTGATTTGATTGTTTTCAAACTAAGATTTCCTTAAGCTTGGATCCTGTAGTCTAGGTCCAACTTTAGGGATAACAGGTACTTCATGTACTTGATTGTATATTGGAAGGCCCCTTATGTACGGTTATGCATTAGATAGCACTACTACAAATTCGAGCTCCCACGTACCTTGAGTATATCGGGAGACCCCACTAGGATACCTTATCCATCTGAGAGAAGCCCTTTGGCCATCTTGCTTGGAGCCACACACCGAAAACAAAATTTGAGGAGATTACTATGCATGTACCCTAGAGGTATATCATGAGTGGAACCTTCTTGATAATCCTGGTGAGAGACCTGACTATCCGAACTTTTCCTATCATTTTAAGTGTGCTTGTTTGACCTATAGCTTGTGTAGTGAAACTTTTTGGTGTGTTTTCTAGTTTTTTAGACCCTACGTTAGATAGGAACTGTACAAACTGGCTGAGTTAAGACAGTCCAAAAGAGTACGGGGTTTGCGACCCGATTTTATTCCTGGTTCAGGAGAACATCCAATGGAAGCTATCGACCAAGGAGCTTCTCCCACCTCCCAGGTGGGAGATAATGTGGTTGTAGAAAGTGGAGGACCATATTCTTCACACTCACCTCCCTTGGTCCAAAAACCCTCTTGGGGAAATACCTCATTCCATTCTCCCATAGAAGGTCATGTTGATTACACCACCCATCCGGATTATGGTCCCAATGCTCCATTTTTGGACACCCATGTAGGACAAACCATTGCCTCATTTTGCACTCGTTTAAAGTCTTCTAAAGATGAAGAAGAATGTAGGTGATACAACACTGCCATTCTCTATGCACAAGAGATTGACAGGAAAATAGATGACCTATTAGGCACACCACCATCACGTTCCACATCTATTCCTGTGGGATACTGTTCACTTGTTGATTCTATGAGACCCATTGAACCAATTATAGATTGCATGGTAAAACCACACAACCCAGGTCAAAATCCCAACCCCACCACCTCCTATGTTGTGTTTGTTCTTAATCCTCCCAGGTCTTTCACACCTGGGGCCCAACCTTCAATTCCCATTATGTCGTTACCTTCTAGTGTCAAGCGGAAACCCCCGGCATGACCTATGTTATATAGCACTGGATTTGTACCTAGTTAAGGATGGACCTCTAATATAGAACCATTTATAGTTTATGTACCTCCCACCCATACTAATGTGGTTAATCCCCCATCCTGTTCAGGTTAGCCCTTGGGGGCACAACCTGTCACCATTCAATATTCTGGAGGTTATGGTTATCAAATACCTGTAGTAAACATTAATCATCCACCTAATCCTATAGGAATGTCTTATACTATAATTCCATGCCCTAGTAATACTTTTATGCCATGGGGGCAATCTAACTGGTCTTACATGCCAGCTATGGGGGGGATACCTATACATACTGTGGGAGTTGTTGGAGTACCACCTTATGGAGGTCCTCCCCCTGGGGGCCCCAATGGTCTTGGAGGACCTGGTGGTTTTCCTCCTCATGGTCCTAGTGGTCCTGGGGGGCATGGTGCATTTCCTCCTAATGGCCCTTGAGGGTCTAGTGGCCCTCCTCCTAGCAGTTTCGGAGGCTCTGGCGATTTACCCTTGAATGGACTTGGAGGGTCTGGTGGTCCACCTCCTGGTGGTCCTGGTGGTCCTGGTGGTCCCGAAGGCCCTGGTGGTCCTCCTCCTGGAGGCCCTAGTGGTCCTAATGGTCCTGATCCCGGAAATCAACCCCCTGCAGGCGTATTCCGTTAGTTCTTCGTCGCAAAAACCTATTTATCAGTCCACTTACGGTCCTACTGGTAATTATTTGCCATATCAATATTACCAGTATGTGTAACCCAACCATCAGTTACCTTTCCTAGCAACTTTGGACTTGCTTGATTTGTCCAAGTTGATTAATGACCCCATTCAGCACAATCCCTCGTGGCCTCCCATTTCGGTAAAATTACCATCAAACATCCCAAAGTTCGATGGGAAGTAGGGAGGTGATCCAAAAAACCATGTCATGACATTCCATTTGTGGTGTTCTTCAAACTCCCTAATGGATGATTCAGTTCGGTTACAAAATTTTCAGTGAACTTTGACCAGTATAGCCTGAAGTGGTACATTGAACTCCCACAACATTCATTTGTTGATTTTGTCTTGTTGGCAAATGTATTTCTTACACACTTTCATCTCCCTATTAGTTATGAAACAGGTACTGATCTCTTAACCTCTCTATGACAGAACACCTCCACCCACATATCCGATCATATTCATGAATGGAGAAGGCAGAGAAGGCTTATTAAGGCGCCTATTCCAGATCAATTATTAGCTACTTGGTTTACCAAATATTTGTTGCCTCCAATTGCCTGAGATGTGGCTATGGCCAGTGCCATTACTGAAGAGTAGGCTATTAGTTGAGCCCAATACCTAGACTTGGTCTATTCCCAGTCTAGAACTCTTTATGACTTAATTCCTCAAGCTCCTCGCCTAAGCACTGATCCCGCCAAGCCACCTGCAGAAGTACCTATTGATGGGATTGTTGGTTCAATCTAGTCCCCATCAGCAGAAAAAACTGCCAAGCAACCCTAGACTGCCACCCCTACTCCTTTGACTCCTAAGGTTTCCGCTGAATTCAATTCTATTCAAAGTACTCAAACCTTGGGCAATAATAAAAGGAAGGGTAAACATAAAAATAAAAAACCCAAAAACAAACAGGAGAATCCAAGACCAACCAATAGTGATAACGATAAAGGGAAAAGAAAGGCAAAATATCCTTGTTTTCTATGTGGAGGTGACCATTTCTCCAAAGAGTCTCCCCGTCGGGACGAAATCTCCGAATTTATGAAATCAAATCCCGCACCCGCAATACTCATGGATCCTTTTCCCTCTCAACAACAACTGATAGACCACATGTCTAATCACGGTAACTCTAGTTGGTCAGAGGAAATTTGTATGATGTCCTTGGATACCATTAATCTGCAAACTCGAAGTCAGAATTATGACAAACCCACAGACAAGAAAGAATATCATTCTTCTTCAGGAAAAGATCCCTCTACTAGTTCTCATGAATCCTCGTCTACTGTCCCCCTATCCATCAAGAAGCCTACTCTCAACATGATTTTGCATCCACCCAAGAGTACTCTTCAGAAGGCTTTCTTTAACCCCAATGCCTGAGCTACTCAATTTTATAATGTAGTTGAAGATCTTGCTTAGGAACCTTGTGCAATCTCCACCTTAGAAGTACTCCAAAGTTTCCCTACACAGCACAAAAACTTGTTGACAGCATTAGGAGCTTTAGACCCGGATAATACTAATTTAATTCATTTCAATGTTGAGAACTATAAGTCTAGGTTACCTCATAAACTTGCTTTCCATATTTTTATGAAAGTAGTTGGAAAGAAATTTTTTTGAATGGTTCTAGATGAAGGAGCTTCGACTTCAGTTTTTTCTCTGTCTTGTTGGAAATCTCTCGGCTCTCCCAAGCTTGTAACATCACCTATGACCCTCAAGGCCTTTTAAGGACGAGGTTTCTAGCCCCATGGTCTCATATCATCCCTAGCGGTCGAGCTTAGGGGAAAACTCGTTTCCATTCAAGTAGAAGTGGTAGATGCCCTGTTAGATTACAACCTCCTTTTAGGAAGAAATTGGTTCTTTGCCATGACTGTTGTCGCTTCAACAGTATTTCAAATAGTCTAATTTCTGCATCTAGGGAGAATTGTTACCATTGGACAACTTGATTTCTGCACACTGGATGTTACTACCTCCATGGCTAATAACATCCCCATGTTAGGCTAGTATCGTACTCCTTACTAGTCGATTGGGGTAGGCATGTTGAAGGATTCATCCCTTATGGGGATTTTTCCATATACTCCTCCTAGCACGGATACCATGATAGTCCATATGATCACCTCATTTGATTTTGAGCCTAAGGGTAGACAAGTTGTTGACTCCACCTCATTAAATTCACACAAAGAAATGTATGACACCATTCAAGCCTTTTCTGATGACCACACCGATGTCCTTCATCTAGTGGCTTTGGATCCTTACCATTTACCGTACTGGTTAGAACCTTCTCTTCCTATTCTAGATTATCTATCTGAGACTTTTCCTTTTGATGATTCCATTATCGAGATCATGAATATGCATGAGTCCATTTGGGAGGATCACCATCATAGATCCATGTTCCTCCCCAACACCAGTATGGTTAACCATGATTATGCATCCTTGTTTCATACTGATATTGTCAACATACCCCAAAGTCCTATATTGTTGCAAGACATAGATTATGAAGGAAACCTTTGAAAAATTACTCAGACAAATCCAATTGACATATCAGCCTATCCTGATACCATCGAGCATGTTCATGTTGGGAAGAACTGCTCAGCAGATGAATCTAAAGCATACAAGGCACTTTTCAAAGAATTGCGTGATATTTTTGCCTAGTCCTATGAAGAGATGTTGGGGATTGACCCATCCAAAGTGTTACATGATATTAAAACCTATCCCACGACTAAACTTGTCAGGAAAAAACTAAGGCAAGTCCATCCTCGGAAGGCCGCGGCTATTAAAGCTGAAATTGAGAAACTTCTCAAAGATGGGTTTATCTATCCTGTACCCCTGACGGAATGGTTATCGAACATTGTCCCTGTCAATAAAAAGTAGGGCACCATTAGAGTCTATATCGACTTTAGCGATTTGAATAAAGCTTGTCCCAAGGACAACTTTCCTACTCCGCACATCGATCAGATTATCGAGAACTATGTTGGAAGTGTCATCTTCTCATTTATGGATGGCTTCTCCGGCTATAATCAAATTGAGATATTACCCACTGATCAGCATAATACGACATTCATTTGCCCATGGGGAACCTTTTCATATAATAATTTACCTTTTGGCTTGAAAAATGTTGGAGCCACATTCCAGCGTGCGATGTCCTATGTATTTCATGATATTAAACATATTATTGAACCATACCTTGATTACCTCTCTACTCATTCACAGTGACGGGAGGACCACTCTGGTCATCTTAGAGAGATATTCCTGAGATGCCATCATTATAATATATGGCTCAATCTGCATAAATGTGTTTTTTGCATTGAGACAGGATGTCTACTAGGTTTTGTGGTATCCAAAGATGGCATCCGGATTGATCCTCTAAAAATTGCCACCATTTTAGCTCTACCAGTCCCAACTAACCTCCTTGAACTCAAAAGTTTGCAAGGGAAGGAAAAATTTCTCTGTCGTTTCGCGTGCAATTTCGCAGAGAAAACACACGGTTATATGCGTCTCCTCAAGAAGAACACCCTGTTATTCTAGGATGATGAAGCCCAACGTGCCTTTGATAATCTTAAACACGCTCTGACCCATTCACCCGTGATACACCCCCCAGATTATTCAAAGGACTTTCTCTTATATATTGCTGCCTCTGCTACTACCATTGCTATGGTTTTGGTGCACGAAAATCCCAACGGTCAGGAGCACATGATTTACTATGCCAGTAAGAATCTCATGGATTCCAAAACTCAATATTCATGTGTGGAAAAGTTAGCATTGGCCACGGTCATTGCTGTACAAAAATTTCACCACTACATTTTGCTTCGCACAACCACTGTATTGGCATACCAGAACCCAATGTATTACATCTTGAATTACCAAGTGCTTGGGGGCAAGTACTCTCGCTGGATAGTCATACTTCAGGAATTTGATCTGGAATTTACCAAAGCTAGATCAAAGAAATCCTTGGTCTTTGTTGAGCTCATGTGTGATCTTCCCTATGCTTTGATGGAATCTGATCCTAGTGATTCATTTTCGGATGAATTCTTGTTCTTGATTAGCACCACCGATCCATGGTATGGAGATTTGCTTGTTTATCTCCAAACACAATGATTTTAGTCACATTTATCCCATGATGATTGTCGCTATATCTGTCACCACGCGAAATACTATCTCATCTTGAATGATACCTTGTATAGACATGAGATTGATTCTATTCTCTAGCGATGCCTCACCCATGAGGAGGATGAACATGTGTTGAATGATTGCCACTCTAGAGAATGTGGCAGTCATTTACCTGGGATGGCTACAGCCCACAAAATCCTTCACGTTGGCTATTTATGGCCTTCCGTCTTCAAAGACTATCATGAGGTTGTTAATAAATGCCCACCTTGTCATCACTTTTATCCCAAAAAGTGCACTCATCCTACTCCGCTACACCTTGTCATTTCCATTGGCCCATTTTCCAAATGGGGGATTGACTTCATGCATTGTAATCCTACCTCAGCCGGTGGGCATGGTTACATCATCGTAGTTGTTGACTATTTCAAAAAATGGGATGAGGCCATGCTTACATATGCAGAAGATGGTAAGACTGCCGATTTCTTCTTGTTCAATCATATTATAGCTTACTGATCACGGATCCAATTTTCGTAATCAAATGATGGAGGAACTGATTTCTAAGCTAGGTTTTCGCCATTAAAATTCTACGCCATATTATCCAGAAGCTAATGGTCAGGTAGAGGCCATTCAATTTTTTTTTTAAACTATGCTTCGTCGGATGGTTGGAGATCATAAATCCAACCGGCACCTTGTTCTTTTCTTCGCTCTTTGGGATTATCAGAATTCAATGAAAACAACCACTAGTTTCATGCCATTCTAGCTTGTTTATGGACTCAAAGCTGTCTTACTGATTCAATGTCAGATTCCATCCTTACAACTTGCCGTCAAACTTCTCCCAGACACTTCCTCAGAGGAAGAGATATTTTTGTACTTGAATAACCTTGACAAGACTCAGAGAGATGCTGCCTTGGATAATGAGGCACATAAGAAATGCGTCAAGGCGCAGTATGATAAATTCATCCATCCTCGTGCCTTTAATGAGGGTGACCTAGTTTTGACTTACAACCAAAGATATGACAAACTAGGGAAGGGTAAGTTCTAGCCCATGTGGTACGGACCTTTCGTCATTTCTAAGGTTTTAGAGAAAGGATCCTACAAACTCATTGATTATGATGGAATCCCTTTGGGGAAACCTTGCAATGGGTTGTACCTGAAAAGATACTATGCCTAGGTCTTTCTTTGATAGTATCTTGTACATATTTATGTTTCTTGGCTTTAAGTGTGCTTTTAGTATTTTCAAGATGGTTTTGAGTTTAGTGTCCGCATCTGTTTATACCATGTTTTGGTCATGTAGATGGATTTCTATGTCTTCACCGATGGTGCTTTCCGCCACACCTTGAATCTTTCCTCAGCTGCTTGGGTTCTCTATTCCTCGGCTGAAAATTTGGACAGTTCAGGAGCAGTGTGTATAGGTCCTACTACCAATAACATAATTGAGTATCAAGAATTCATCAATCTTTTGAATGAAGCTACCTCCCAAGATGTTTGCAATCTAGTAGTCTTGATGGACTCACAACTTGTGGTTTGTCATCTGAACCATGTCTACACCATAAGAAACCCTGTGCTTCTCCGCCTCTTCTGGAGAGTATGCTTTCTAGAAAGGTCATTTGAAACCATCACTTATAGGCATATCCCTAGGGAACATAATGTAGTTTCCGACTCATTAGCTAATTACATCCTATATTGGCATATTTCCCATTCATGACATTGAAATCAAACATGGTCCATTGTAAATAAACATTTAAAGACACATAAAAATCATGTAAAATACATTCACCATTTGAGACATATAAACACCAGGTAAAAGCCTTTATATATATATATATATATATATATATATATATATATGTGAATAATTTTACAAAAAATAGGTCACGAGACCTCATCCGAAGCACGTAAGCTTTCAGGAAAAATCACCATACAAAATGCTGAAGCTATCAGCTTTCAGTAGATCTCTCATACACTCAATGACTAGTGATTCTTGTGGTAACACATCACTACCTGAGCTACTCTATGTAGCAGCCTACTGAATCGACCCTGGACTCCCGCTGTAGGTCCCTGATACCTCATAGGGAGGTCATCAATGGAAGCATCTAGGATATCCAAGGTCAACCTCTCTAGGTTTTCCTCTAACTCCCCGGTGATATCATCGCCCTATGGTACAAAGAAGGCCCCAACTCGCCTATCCAATGGGGAGGCTCCCCCAATTCGTGCTGTTCCAACATCTGCATGAGAATATCTAGGTCTCATTAATTAACATAAAAAGTATAAAACATAAAAAAAAATAAAAACATTTCATCCATTTTAGGGTTTATTGCTTCTTACCGATGTCGCCTCACTGGCCGCCAGGTGGGAACGGTAGGTTAGGATCGCTGCAGAAATCTGTACGCACATAAGAATAATCCTCTACCATGAGGATATGATTGTGGATCCATCTAAAGAATGGATCACCAAACTTCACCTTCCCCCTGCCTGCTCCTGTACGAGCCATAATCTAGACCCACCTTAGCATACGGGGGTCCCACGCTCTCAAGCTTCTGAAGAGCACCTGAGGTGTCATATGTGGCACCCGCTCGAAGAAGAAGTAGACTAAAATGGAACCAAAGCCAAAATGCTTTAGCTCTCCCTACTGACACTTAGTCAGCTGATCTTTGAATACCAAAAGTATGGCTTCCACCCAGTTGAATACCGTGGGTGCCATGGCCTCTATGGCATATAACATATGTGCCCTAGAAGCCTGGTGCACAACCTGACTCCTAACCACCCTCTGCATGGTAAATAGGATAGTCTTTAGGGGTCCATCCATCACTGCTCTGATGGGGATTTTCTTTTCTGATGTCCTCTTCCATGGAACACAGTGACGATCTATCAACTCTTGAGTGGTAATATCCCCCCCCTGGGAACCTGTCAATGAGATGGGGGCACCCCGTCTCGAGAGACTAGTCAAGAAGTAGATGTACTCTACCTCCACTGTCAGAATATGGGCCCCAAACTTGAAATGTTGCTGCTTTGGATTCCACATCCGAAGTATGTGCTCTAAAAACCGCTCATGTGATACCATGCTTGGGGTCCAGAAGAATTTCAGGAGCCCGCAGTCTTGTAATGTGGCTATACAACCTGCATTCCTTTAAGTGAAGGAATCATCATCATCATGTTTTCTTTATTTCCATATCACCATGATTGAGCAACAAAAACTTGCAAAAAACAATCATAGCACACATTAGAATCATCCCCAATCATTTAAATTCAAAAGAATGGTTTATTATTGCTTGTGCTATTAGTTTTAAATCTCCATGGCTGGCCACACCTGTGCACCATTGGAGACAAGCAGTGGCACCATATATCAGCTTTGTTTTAGGCGTGGTTCTAGTGGGGTACCACGTATCCCGCAAGGGATATGCATGGTGCCTATTTCCATGGTTTTAGGGCTTTCCATACAAGCCCAAAACCCCATCAAAAATCAAAATAAATACTATGAAAAGAAAGAGTAGGGTTTTAGCTATTACCTGCAACTGACGACGCTCAAATTTGACAGTGGGAATTCCTGGTATCAGCTCCTGAAGATCTAACTAGGAAAGTGCTCCAAATGCTCTCCACTATGGGTAAATAGTAAAATGATTTGATTTTTTACTATTTACATGACTTATATAGATATTTTTGGGTTTGATATGCTATAGTTTTGATTTAAAATCACTTTTTACTCGAAATTTATCTATTGTAATCCCTTAATGTTCGTCATGAGCACATTTAACACTTGTTTTTTAGCCGATTGCAAGATAGGAGCACCATAGAAAAAATCTTTGGGATTTTCTTTATGACTTTTTCATACTTCCATAAAACAGAAAAAGTTGATGAGCATTTGTTACGACACTTTGGTCATGCTCCTTAAACCTAGTATCAAAGGTTTGAGTTCATTTCTGATTCTTTCCAGGCTCGTAAAAATTGACATTGTGTAAATAAATCTCATGAAGTCTTCTTTAACCTCTTTTCAGACTCCTTAAACATGAAAAGATCGTCGAGTCCGTTTCCAATTCTTTCTAGGCTCATAAAAATTGACATTGTGTAAATAAACCTCATGGATTCCTCTTTAAACTCTTTTTAGGCTCCCTAAATACGAAAATATTATTGAGCGATATTGTCTTATTCATGCTCGTTAAAGCATTTGAAGAGTCATCTCTCCAATGGTAGGTTATCTCTTTTTTGGTTCAGATAGACTATTTACGAAAAAGGAACACTCCAACCAATCATGACTGGAAGTGTTCTCTAAGGTATGATTTTATTCTTTTTCGGGCCTTAGAGACTAAATGATACGAAAAAGGACCCTTTTGGAGTCTTCTTCTGTAATCGTTCAGACTGTCTAAACATGAACGATACCGAGTTTTCTTTCATTGCACTTGTTAAATTAAACATTGAGAGACCCGTTTTGGGAATGAACCCCTCCTCTCTCAGGTTTGTAAAACATGTGAGTTTGGACTTGTCTTATGACAAGCTATATCGAGTGTTTGTTACCTTCTTTGAACTTGTAAAACCGAAAAGAGGCACTCATTGATCATGATGGGGAAAATGGGAAGGGAATCATCTTGCAAATAAATGGCAGTAGTTTTTCATTACCTTTAAACATGGAACTTGTTTACATATCATGTCAATAAATTGGGTATTCAACTGACCGCGATGATCCACTTTCATGAGTCATGCCACTCCTTTGAGTCTTTCAAAAGAATGCATTTTCCACTGTCACATTGTGTGTTTGTCCCATCTAGTCATGCTGCCAAGTCTTGTGACGTGTCGCCCGATGTTCAAAGGAAATTTGAAGAAGTATTACCTCTGCAATCAACACAGTATTTGTGTCAGTTATTTTGAGTAATTCCTATGGTTACTACATTGACATCATTCCAAAACTATGTTTTGAGTTTCATGTTGTCGATGTGGGAGTCATCATGACCCTCCTTCAACAAGACTATTCCCGTCGACATCAGTTCATCATCTGGGAAATAGTCTTAGAAACAAAAACTTAGTACCTTGAGATTTGTATGCCTTAATGACATATTCTCTTTCTCTTGATATAGGTTTACATCATTGACCTTTGATCAATAAAATCTACTAGGTGTTCGACATTAGGACATCTATTCACACTCAGTAGATTGTACTAGGGTACCTTGTGAATCATTCATTAGAGGAAATTTCAACTCAAAATGGGCCTTTTAATTTTTATTCAAATTCCATGTCATTATGTGTTAGCCAATGAAATTGCATTAAATTTGAAATACCGTATAGGTCTTAAACACTTTTTTAATATACATTTGGGGATAGCTATCATAAAAAAAACTACTTTTTTTGTTTGTATTTTTGACATATATCCCTGTGTTTTTACTCAAATTTTGATCGGGAGAGCTCGTTGGATGCGAAATTAAATTCCGCATCCAACGAGTACCCACTCGGTATACTTTTGACGGACCCCTCTACCCCAAAAACAAGAAATACCTGAAAAAACGAAATGATGACATCATCATTCCATTTTTTCAGGTATTTCTTGTTTTTGGGGTAGCGGGGTCCGTCAAAAGTATGCTGAGTGGGTACTCGTTGGATGTGCAATTCAATTCCGCATCCAACGAGCTCTCCTGATCGAAATTTGAGTAAAAACACAGGGAGATATGTCAAAAATACAAACAAAAAAGTAGTTTTTTTCTTTTCTTCCTCCAAAATTAATAAATATTATTTTATTATTTTAACTATTATTTTATTAGTTCATTTTAGGAGGCCCATTTTGAGTTAAAATTTCCTCTAATGGACATTAATGGTGATCTCCCTCACACTTGTTAACGGTTCACATGATTGGCCAGTAATCAAGTGGTTTCTACCATGTTCGACTTCAGATCATTGTAATCACATGGAAAGAATCGTACTTTGGGGAAGGCGAGACGAAGACCCTGGGTATTTGTTCAAAGCACTCATTGATTTTTCCCAGGTTGCGATGGAGTTTTGTGTATCTAGCATGGGTCCACATTTGTATGGTCATGGCTATGATCAAATTTGTGTCTATATGACATAGATCTACGTTGTATGTTTGGTAGCTATTCCAAGTTTGAGTCCTCTATCACATGGATCTACATTGTATTCTAGTAGCCATGCTTGTTTACTCCTCCCATGGATCTGTCTTGTATTGGTCTACATCCATGAGTTGGTTACTTGTGTATATGAGTCGAAAATATTGATGTACTACAGATGCCTACTTGACGACATGCTCTGATCGAGCCGAAATTTTCACCTCATAGTGACGACTTGGTGTCTCAAAGCTCTTGTTTATCGTATCCCTCTAAGACTCATATTTTGGGGGGCATCCTATTATACCAAAATCCTATCACCACCATGTGATAAGACCTTTGACTTATATACTTGCCCTTAATCCCAACACTTGGAGTGGAAACCCATGTTCATTGTCAATCTTTCATGAAAATACTCAGCACCATGCTTTCCTCATTATCCATGAGCGGTACCTTTCTCACACTGCCTATATCTTGTTTACCATAAGCAGTGCCACTGCTTATAGCCTTTGGTCCATAAGATTTTTTAACCTGAATCGCTCTATCATAAGAGGAAAAAGGTCGTACCCTGCGTAAAATGGGAAAAAATAGAGGTTTCTCGAGGCTTCTAGATCATGAGCCTCGTGTACTCTCTTATCCCTAACATTGTGGGTCAATTGAGCTCGAGATCCCCCTTCATAGGATCTTAGAGGCCACCTCATCCACAAATCTCTGAACCATTCCTATCCATTGAGCCTTATAAATACAAGTTCATGTCCATGGTTGAGGGGGGAATGATATAGGTATTGTTATGTTGGTGGATTGACCACTTGGCCCAAGCCATTGGAGATCATAGAGTGCAAAGTTGGAGCTTATGGGGATGAATTGTTGGTTTCATAGAGATGCATGTCCACACTAAGGCTTAATTGGTTGTAAACTTCTTCATTCATCTTTATGCAAAGCTGATTTCCGTCTCACATTACTGTTGTTGTTGATTTCACATGTAAATGTTGTTGGATTCCTTAGTCACTGACATGGATGAATAGATTGTGTTTTGGTAGCTTTGATGTGTTTATGTGTTTAATCTGATTGCAGGTACACAGGTTTACTATCGAAGCGGCATTCTAGGTATCTATGATATCCAAGGAGGGTCTTCATCCTTTGTCATTCATTTGTTTTGGATCTAAACCATTTAGACCAGAGGAACAACTTCTGTCCACAGAAGGTGAAATATTCCTGCTTACAAAGGTCTCCCAGAAATGTAGAGAAAACATGGAGTATGTAAAGGATGTTCGAAATGGAAGAACACAAGGAAGAAATTTCCAAGCAGCAAGAGCAAGGAAAAAGGAATCTTGGAAATCATCCACTCTGATGTATGTGGTCCAATGTCATCAAGTTCATTAAGTGGGTATGTATACTATGTCTCTTTTATTGATGAATTTTCTAGAAAGGCATGGATATACTTTATGAAGAACAAATATGAAGTATTCAACAAGTTCAAGGAATTCAAATCCTTGATCGAGAATCACACTGAAAAGAAGATCAAAACTTTTCAATCATATAATGGTGGAGAATTCACTTCGAATGAATCCAAAGAATTATGCAAAGAATCAGGGATTAAGAGGGATTTGTCCACTCCTTATAAGCTAGAATAGAATGGGATTGCAGAAAGGAAGAATAGAACAATCATGGAAGCTACAAGAGCAATGCTTCATGATCAATATCTTCCCATGCATCTATGGGCAGAAGTTGCTAGAATAGCGGTGTATGTACAAAACCGTACTCCACACAGAGTACTCAAGAACAAGACTCCTGAAGAAGTATTCTCCAAAAACAAACTAGAAGTCAGCCATCTCAGAATATTCAGCTATCATGTACACATACACATTCCGAAATCAAAGAGGACGAAGTTAGATCCTTTAGGAAAGAAGGGTATATTTGTGGGATACTCTGAAAGCTCGAAGGCTTACAGAATATACTTCTCATGGTTCAAGAATATTGACATTAGTAGAGATGTAAAATTTGACAAATATTCAGCCTACATCAAATCCAGGAAGAGACCAACTGAAGAACCTGAAGAAAAAAGAGCACCCAGAATCCATGACACAACCATGAATGAAGAAATTCAAGAAGAATATCAAGAATTTGAAGAACCTCAAGAACCTATAGATCCACCTCAAGAGAAGAATTCTCATAAGAGGAAACCTACTTGGGTATGTGAAATTATCCAAGGTGCATAAATATATGGACCTTTAGAAGAAACACCTAGAGGAAGAAAGAGAACTAGGTCCTGTTCCAGTTATGTAGCCTTTCTATGTGACATTATTGACAAAGAACCTTCCAACTATGAAGAAGCAGCAGAATGGAAAGAATGGAAGGATGCTATGATCGAAGAATATCAATCGATCATGAAGAATGATGTTTGGGATGTTGTCCAAAAACTATAAGGGAAGTCCATTGTAACTTCCAAATGGATCTACAAGATCAAGCATGCTGCAGATGGCAGCATCGAGAAATATAAAGCAAGATTTGTGGCTTGTGGTTTCTTCCAGAAAGAAGGAATAGATTATGAAGAAACCTTTGCACCTGTAGCTAGATACACTTCCATAAGATCAGTACTTGCTCTGGCTGTAGTGATGAAATGGAAGATACAGGAGATGGATGCCAAGACTGCTTTCTTGAATGGTGTAGTAGAAGAGGAAGTGTATGTCGAGCAACCACTCAGCTTTGAGACACATGACAGGGATTCTCATGTGTGTAGATTAAATAAATCCCTGTATAGTTTGAAACAGTCACCTAGGACATGGTATGGTAGAATTGATGGTTTCCTATCCAGTTTGGGCTTTACCAAGAGTAAAGCAGATTCTAACATTTACTACAAGGTTGAAGATGGCAATCCAGTGATACTCCTACTACATGTAAATGATCTGTTTGTAATAGGTATGGATGGGTTTATTGCTGTTATGAAGAGGAAACTTGCTGCCGAGTTTGAAATTAAAGACTTGGGTATGATGCACCATTTCTTAGGCATGGAGTTGTGGCGAATGTGGATAGAATATTCCTTGGATAAGGGAAGTATGCAGTAGATATTCTGAAGAGATTCAAGATGATGGACTGCAAGGCCATAACCATACATATGGCATCGAAACTGAAGCTATTGAGTGATGCTTCATTAGAAGCAGTTGATGCTACAATGTATCATCAGATGATTGGGTCCTTGATGTACCTGATGACCACGAGACCAGATATTTTCTTTGCTGTGAACACCTTGAGCTAATTCCTGACAGATCCAAGACATGTTCACTTGATTGCTGTAAAGCATATTCTGAGGTACCTAAAGGGTACAGTTGATTATGGGCTCAAGTACGAAGCAAATCAGAAGATTAACCTGGAGGGTTATGTTGATTTAGATTGGGCAGGAAGTGCCATCGATAGGAAGAGCACTTTAGGGTGTTGCTTCAGTATGGGATCAGGTGTGATCTCTTGGTTTATCAGGAAGCAATCCTATGTGGCATTGAGTACAGCTGAAGCAGAGTATGTTGCAGCTTGTTCAACTAGTTGCGAGGCAGTGTGGTTGAGAAAGCTAATGTCTAATTTATTTGATCTCCAGTTGGATGCTAATTGTATATATTGTGATAACCAGAGTTGTGTGAAGTTATCAGAGAATCCAGTGTTCCATGACAAGTCTAAGCATATCGATATCAAGTATCACTATATCAGGGATATGGTATAGAGAGGAGCAATGAAGCTCCAGTAGCCATTGGCTAGAGTGAATTTTGAGTACTTCAGGGAGAACCTTGGTGTTCTCCAGATTGAGGTTCCCTCCAAGGGGAAATGATGAGACCGAGATTCATTTTGACATGGTGAGAGGATTATGTTCCTTCCATGGTCAGATGTAAGGGTTGAGCCATTTGTCATGGTGAGAGGATTTGGTTCCTTCCATATCAGATATGAGTTCTGAGGCATTATGATGTGACTATAGGATTGGTACCTACATGATCGGATGTAAGGGCTAAATTCCATTCTTGGAATGGAGACACCTGGTCAATTACCAGGAATACTCAGTCTGGGATTGAGGGCCATTTTGATATGATTGTAGGATGTAGTCTTACATGATCAGATGTGAGTGCATGGTCATTCTGATGTGATTGAGGGATGTGTTCCTGTAGAAGGAGCAAGTCGACATAAGTCGACTTGAATGAAGACCGATTTATTCGATCAGCCGACTAAGTCGAGGGACCGACTTAGTCGATCAGCCGACTGAGTCAGTCGGCCGAGTAAACACAGTCATTAAGTCTGCTAACTAATAGTTGTGTCGGTTCACCGAACCGACAGGTAGTTATTTTGAAACTGTTTGTAAAACTGTATATATTAGGCTGTTGAGCCACACAAGAAATCAGTTCAGTTCTTGGCTTTGTACGATCTATTGAGAATAATATAATCTATTCACCCTATCAGTTCTTGTCTTTTGTCTCTGTGTATATTTCTGTATATTTTTGTATGTATTATTGGTAACCTTATGTGATCTGTGAGATTAAAACATTGGTTCCGTTGCCGGTAGTACATAACTAGAATATATGCTCACATATGATACCAGAGCAGGAGATAAAGGACTGGTGGGAGCGCAAAATTGCTAACTATCTACAAAATTACGCGAGAAGGAACAGATTGACAGTCGTAGAAGCAAAAGCCAGATTTTTCACTGAGACTCACGAAAAGTTTGTCGAATCCGTGCCACACCTGCTGAAGCAACTTTTGGATGAGAAAAACGGACAAGACTAAAGAAGAATAGTTACTTCAAAAACTGATCCGAGGAGGATGTACGAATCTATCGGAGTGATTCGAAAAGATAGCCGATGACTTCTGTGAGGAACAAGCAGTCGAAGACAGGACTTCGGTGGAAACTGTCCGACAGAAATTTTTCACAGAATTTACTGATCAATTCTTGTGTTCCTTACCGACTTTGCTGTTCAAGTTCTTGATAGAAAAAGGAGCAGGACACATTGTCGAACCTCGACCACCATTACGTGAACCACCATCAAATACTAACTGGGTGGAGAAGCAAAAGAAGTGGGAAAAATTCATTGCTGAAAGGGAGTGGGAATACTTCCCAAGCAAATAAATAGCATTATCCGAGCTTTCTAAAAAGCGTCGGGTAGGCCATGGGGGGGTAGCTGGTCGTGTGTCAGAGAGGAAGCATGGTGGATACCAGTCGACCAGACTTAAACCAGTAATGAACAGTCAACTGAAGAGGAATTGAAGGAATAGTATTGTATGAAAGTATGTCGGACATTAAGAAAATCGAGAGGGATGAAAGATAGCAGAGAAGGGAAGCCCGACGTGAATGAGATGACGAGCTGCGTAGAGAACAAAACCCTAGGGAGACTGACCGAGAAGAGCATCCACCAGAGTCGGTTCATGACCGACCAGAAGAAGGCATGGAAGCAGAAACGACCCCTAAAGATGAAGAAGTGTGGATAGAGCAGCAAGAAGCTCTCCAAATAATGGTTCCTGATGAAGTAACCCTGTCCCCAGTTAATCCACATACCGTAATACAGACTATTATTGAAGACGACCTTCGACTAAGAGCTGGTGACATTACACTCTGGAGTCGACTCGGTGATGAACCGTACCCGGGGCGACACCTTGTCATACGCCGACCGGTCGAAGGGAACTGGGTGACCTTTCAAATGGCACCCTCCTGTCGAAGTATCCACTTGCTCCTATCGACACATGAAGGAGCACCCCCTACCACATACAACTTTAGAAGATACCCAAGAGTCCGACCTGAGCACGCAAAGTGACAGTGGGTCATCGAGAAGACAAATTATCAACAATTCGCTATACTGCGAGAAAGAATCAACCACCAACGGAGGCACAAGTTCCGTCGACCAAAACCCCATCATCACCCCCACAGGTTCGACTATATCATCGACCCCAACTCTTTCACCCCCACCCACACCTCCCACCCTGCCAACTTCCGAGAGTAGTGATAGTGACTCAAGCATGGGTCACGGATCTGCCCAGATTCCTCTTTATGAGGGTGAGGAAGACCCCAGACGACACTGGTTCGTCTGCGAGTCCATATGAGAGGCCAACAAGGTAACAGAAGAAGATCGCCAGATGGCCCAGTTTGCGGGAGCCCTAAGGAAAAGAGCTCTCACATGGTATATGACATTTTCTGAACGGCAGCCCAGAGAAACAAAATCAGAGATAAAAGCACAATTCCTATCATTTTTCAAGACCCCAAACGCCAAACACCTGGCCGCCAAGAAGCTGAAAACGACATCACAGAATCCAGGAGAAACAGTCCGCGAATACAATAAACGATGGAAGGATCTATTGAGCCAATTAGACTATACTATTGACGAACAATTACTGATTCAATGGTTCCTTGCAGGGCTCTCACAGAAAGTTCGCCGCCACATCAGTCTGGAAACTTTCAAGTCGTATGAAGATGCGCTGACAAAAGCTCTGCAGGTTGAGATGGATGAATATATACCTGCATATCCGACCGACCACCATTTGGAGGAACAGCTGGAAAGCATGCAGAAGTCCCTAAAAGAGCTCACGCTCAAGAACCAAGAAATCTGGTGCACTAACTATTCAACAGCCGGACATTCCAATTATAATTGTCGACAACAATTCAGCCGACAAGATGTACGTTTTGTACAGACAAAGGTGTTTTGCGACATTTTCCAGGAACGTGGAGACCATTCTATATCCGACTGTCCTTATAATATGAAGAATGGAAAGGCTTCCTGGTGTGCTATCTGCGAGACTACAAATCACAACACGGCCGACTGTCATCTCAACCTGAAAAATAGATAGAACTACCAGGCCGTCTATCAGACGAATGCAGTAGCACAGAACACGGAGCAAAACAATAACAACAATCAGAACGGGCAACGCAATGACGGCCGACGATACGAACGCCGGCATGACAATCGACGATAAGGGTTTGGAAGAACAGGTCGATTCGTTGGGAATCGCGACATACGCAGTCATCGACCCACACAATTCTTTATTTGTTACAAAGAAGGGCACCGATGCGCAGACTGTCCGTACAAGGACAGAACTGACCTCAAATTTTGTACGCACTGTGGAGTAGGCGATCACTCCTTGGAGGATTGTCCTACCATGTTGGAAAAAATCAGCAATAAAAAGAATGTTAATGTCTTGTCTTGTGTCCAGAAGAATGATGTAATAACTACTAAGAATTTGCACATTGTCACTCGACAAGGCACTAAAACCGGGCCTGATAACCCTCAGATTAGCAAAATAAAAAACACAAATGCATATCCTGACCCTAGCAAGGAACAACACACATACCAAGAAGCTACACACATATTCCAAAACATTACACAGCACGAAGACATTATTAACAATCGAGTTAGCTCGACCCAACAATTAACCCATCTCATTAAAATAGATGAATCTGTAGGCCAATTCATTGATTTATTACATCAAATCAAAAGCACTAACCCTGCGAAACAAACTAAGAACATCTATAGCCTCAATCTAAAAGACAAAAATGATGTCGACCCACTGGTCGACCTAGAAATTGAAGGATACCACGTACGACAAGTAGTCCTTGATTTTGGGTCTCAAGTAAATATTATGACCAAGGATACATGGGAACAAATGGGAAAACCTCGACTCTATGAGTCAGGCATCTACCTAAAACTAGCCGACCAAGGTCTCATTGAACCCATTGGGGTTTGGAAAAATGTAGACACAACCATTAAAGGCATATCAACTAAGGTTGATTTCGAAATTATTGACCCAAAGGAAGGATCTAGCTCCTTCCTAGCCCTTGTCGGTCGACCTTGGGGTCGAAAGATGAAAGCCTCTATATCCTTAGATAAAGAGAGGATCAAGCTAAAAGGAAATGGCCAAAAAGTCATTGTACCCATTAACCCTTCCCAAGGAAAACCTTGGATAGAACCTATTGATGAGGAGGTCGATGTTAGACAGCTATACCAAATCCATAACAATAATGACTACACTGATCCAAACATCTATGGGGAACTTCACTCAGGTAACCCAGACTCAGTTGGTTATAATTCAGATGCTGAACTATATGACTGGGAGATAGAAAATTATGAAACACAAGCAAGAGGGTGTTGGACTATCCAAAAATTATAGAAAAAACCCACCCGATAGTGCTTTCTAGTCTCAATTATCCCCAAAATTTTTAAAAGAAAAATAAGAGAACACCCTACCTTACAACCGATCAACGAAAACACCAGGCAACAACCAAGGTATAAGGAGAGGGAATCCCTAGTCATGCATGTCGAAAAAGTGTCTAAAAACATTGGAGAACATGGCCGACTACAGAGCTTAGTAGAAAACTTCACAGGTCAAGCAGCTAGATGGTGGGACACCCATCAGACAAAACTACAGACCTAGACTACTGCTGCAACTTACTTTGTTGAAAGGTTTGGTGGCAGGAATTTAACCTCACAAGCATAGATTCCTATTTTCACCCAAGGAAAAAATCCAGAAGAACACATCCAAACTTGTGAAACAGAGTGGAGAAGACTTGGACATAAGGATGAAAGAGCCTGGCCACACTTGTTTCCATCAACCCTAGATGACTTAACTAGAAAATGGTATAAGATGGAGGAAGCTAAAGGTGAAACCTTTTTCTGGAATGAACTAAAAGAAAATTTCATTAAAGCCTTCAACTTTATACCTGAGGATAAACAATTAGTCGAGCCAGCACAACAAATTAAACATTTCATGCAACCAACTGAAACACACCCTTACAAAGACCCTCGACAGGTCAAGAACTGCAATAGTATTCACATAGGATCAAAAGTCGAGTCGACCCAATTACAATTAGAGAATGAACACACCGAAGGTAAAAGCTTCAGATGGAAATCAAACCATGCTGAAACAACAAAACCAATCCACTCAGTGCCAAGGGTCGCGACTACCGATAAACCCGAACTCGACCGAATGACTACAATAGACTTCCCTGCTACATTCTCACAGTTCAAGGAAGGAAGTCGACCGATCAATGAAGCTAAAGCTCCAGAATGGCTAGATGCCAAAGTAAAAACTAAGGAGGTAGACATTTCCAATGACGACCGACCAAAAATAGCCAAGATTGGTGACTATTGGAATGAACAACAAACTGCTGAAATAGTGAACTTACTTAGAGAATTCCAAGATTTCTTTGCAAGGGACTATAAAGATTTGAAAGGGTTAGTTCAAGAAATGGGAGAGATGAAAATCGACACTAAACCTGATGTCCGACCTGTCAAGAAACGGCCTTATAAACTAGTTCACAAGTATAAGGAAATAGTTAAAAAGGAGATCGACAACATGTTGGAAGCAGGGATTATCTACCCTATCGACCAGTTGGAATGGGCAAGTCCCATGGTCGTATAGCCCAAGAAACATGATCCAACTAGATTAAGAATCTGTGTCGACTTCAGGGAGCTAAATAAAGTCACACTGACAAATCCCTTTCCCACACCTTATGCCGATGAAATCCTGAATGAAGTTGTAGGACATGAGTGTTACTCATTTATAGATGGGTTTTCAGGTTATAACCAAGTACCCATAGCAAAAGAGGATCAAAAGAAAACAACATTTGTCTGCGAATTTGTTTCTTTTGCTTATAGGGTCATTCCTTTTGGACTAAAGAATGCACCTGCAATGTTCTCCAGAATTGTTGTAAAAACTTTCTAGGAATACATCTATAAAACTATGGCAGTCTACTTTGAAGACTGGACTATTTATTCCACACTAAAGGATCACTGCACATGGCTCCGACTTATGCTGGAAAGATGTCAACAGATTCAAATTTCCCTCAATATTAAGAAATGCATCTTTATGACTCCCATAGGCATACTCTTAGGACATATTGTCTGCAGAGAAGGTATCAAGGTTGACTTTGCCAAGATTAAGATTATTCTCGACCTAAAACCCCCAATAAATCCTAAACAAGTTAGGGTCTTACTTGGTCATACCAGGTATTATAGAAAATTCATCAGACATTATTCTGATATGACTTATCCTCTAGAATAATTACTGAGGGACGATATCGAATTTAAATGGACAGAAGAATGCCAGATCTCCTTCAACAAATTGAAGAGAAAACTGGTCGAAGCACCCATACTTAAATTTCCAAATTGGTCGACCAAATTTCATGTGCATATCAATGCATCAGGAATAGCAATTGGAGCAATCCTCACCCAACCAGGCGACGATGGGATGGATTACCCCATAGTTTACAGCAATCAAAAACTCAATAAGGCTGAAAAGAACTACTCGAACACTGAAAGAGAAGCCTTAGGTATGGTCTTTGCCCTTCAAAAGTATCGACATTACCTCTTAGCCAACCCCTTCATATTTTACACCGACCATCAAGCGTTGAAATGTCTTGTTAATAAACCCCTTCATCACGGAAGAATCTGTCGATGGCTACTTCTTTTTCAAGAGTTTGAGTTTGAAGTCGTGGTCCAACCAGGAAAGCTCAATGTTGGACCTGACCACCTATCCTGTATCGACACAGGAGAGGAACCGACCGGAGTCGACGACGACTTGCCGGACGCACACCTATTTCGTATAGAAGCGGTACCAGAAGAACTGGAAGAGATAGCACAATTCTTAGAGACAGGTCAGGCACCAGAAGGTCTGAACACTAAGAAGAAGCAAATCCTGGCTATGAAGGCTGCCCCATACAGCCTCATCAACAGATTTCTATACAAAATGGGGTTAGACGATGTTCTTAGAAGATGTGTACTCGACCATGAATGAGACCAAATTATGCATGAAGCACATTATGGACCAGCAGGAGGACATTTTCAGGCCGACACAACTGCCAAGAAAATCCAACAGTCTGGATTATGGTGGCCGACACTTCATAGAGATTGTAAAACCTTTGTTAGTCGATGTGACAGATGCCAACGACTTGGTCGACCACTGCTGAGCACAGAAATTCCCCTGATCTCTGTAAACCCTAGTCTCACATTTGAAATTTGGGCTATCGACTTCATAGGACCATTCCCTGTCCCAGCCCAACGATCAGGTGCAAGATATATCATCACTGCAGTGGAATATGTTACTAAATGGGCAGAAGCAGAACCTGTCGAGACCTGTTCAAGTGAGGTCACTGCTAAATTCATCTACGAAAACATCATCACTCGATTTGGATGTCCACTCACCTTGATCAGTGACCAAGGGTCACACTTCGTTAACAAAACTATCAAAAATCTAACCGACAAGTTTCACATCGACCACCGACGTAGTACAGCATACCACCCCCAGTCGAATGGCGCAATTGAAGCCTTCAATAAAACACTGACAAAAGGATTGACTAAAATATGCAGTGCTGACAAAGATGACTGGGATGAGAAAATTCCTGCAGTCTTATGGGCATACATGACAGCCTATAAACGGTCGACTAATCAAACACCCTTTCAGCTGGTATATGGAAAAGAAGCAGTCGTCCCTCTACATTTCCGACAGCAGACACCTATTGTAGCTCAACTACTACATATCGATGTCAAACAGGCAATAAAGGATCGATTAATTCAACTTAGTAAGCTGGAAGAACATCGAATCACAGCTATTCAACACCAGGAAATCCAAAAACAACAGCAGAAAGCATGGCACGACCGTAACATCAAGAACAAAAACTTGTCCGTCGGTAACCTTGCCTTACTGTATAACAGTCGAGTCAAAGGCAAACCTAAGAAACTTCACACAGAATGGATGGGCCCGTACATTGTCGAAGAAATACATCCCAATGGTTCAGTCCGAATAAAAACATTGCAGGGCCTGGTATTTCAGAAGCTTGTCAATGGAGCCCGACTTAAACGATACAAAAATTGAGAAAAAAAAAACCGGTCTTAACTGACACAAAAACTACATAAAAAGCTAGATAGATTCCCAAAAATAAAACTCAATACACTTAGATCCAACCACCATGATAGCAACCCACACCTTCGACAACCGACACCATTTTCATCGACCATGCTCATCGACCAGTCATGCCAACTGTTTTCATCATCGACACCAACCGTCGACCTCGAGAGTCCCATCACACATTAATGGCCTCGAGCGCCGAACTAGATCGCCCAAATCGCACTCGAGTGTTACAGTTGGACTGTCGAGTCTGCCATTAATACAACCAGTTCGACACTCCACCATTCCCACGCTTATAAATAATGGACCATCGACAGTTCATTCACCACAACCCTTACACACAGAGCATTCACATCCTCCGTCGACTAGCACTCACGAACCCTGTTCAAATTCCGACCAATCCAAAAATATGGCACCCAAACTCACCCGAGCCGTGGAGAAAGCCAAGGAGTTGCAGGCCGAGGACACACCTTTGGTCCAAAGACTGAAGAACATCAAAACTGCCAAAGTCCAGGAGGGTCCCTTTCAGAAACTCTAGGCTGAAATTCAAGAATGGGCATATGAAGGCAGTAAAATGACACAGGCTACGAAAAAAGTCCGGAACAGTAGCATTCTCTAGTACCCTAATGCCCCATTGATGGCCAACTTCGGTGGGACAAAGGAAGCCGCTGTAAAATTTATTATCAGTCGTTACCACAACGGCCGATTCTATTTCGACCAACCAATTGACATCACTGGGGATGTTATTTCTGCGCTTACGGGTCTGTCGAACAGAGGCGACCATGTCCCCATTGGGATTAAGGAAGGACTCGTCCAAGAACTCACAGGCACACCGAATGGAAAAAACTATAAAGGACTAATGATAGGACAGATTGCGACCCAGACATCACAAATTGTGGCGAAAATCATCGCAATCACTCTTACCTTGGCCGGTCGAAGCAGCGACCTTAAATTAGAGATGCTGGAGGCGGTTGACACAATCACCACCAATGGAAAATTCTACCGATGGGAAGAATATGTCGTAGACTTGGTCGAAACCATATGCGAACGCTGCCAGGAGACAAGAGGTATTATAAAATTTCCCTCTTTAATCATTTGGATTGTCATGTATCATATCTGTCCGGAAGGTAGTCCAATCTTTCGAGAGCCGACTAGATTTGAAATGCACAGGTTTAAACCTTTTGCCCAAAAAGGAACCTTGCATGAGTTGACACAGGGCAAAGTATTCCTCCAAAACTGGTTTCAGCAGCTCAAGGTTCGCACGACGAGGTGGAGGGTGCCCCAAATCATCCGACGAAACCTCTCAGCCGAATCTCACATCCAGCTGGAACTCAACCATACATCAGTATGGTACATGCGAGGTCAGGATCCCAATGCATAGGACCTCGACTATTATCCAACAGTCGACCAGATCTTCAGAGAGTTGACACCCCAAGCAAAAACAAAAATCCCAATTCCGGAGGCCGCCAAACAGGTTGATTTCTCCATATTTGAACCTCTTACAGACCAGGAGAAGGAGGAAGATTATGAACTTAACCTATATATAAGCACTTTTGTGTCGAAGGATACTCCGACTGTGGCCACTAGTCGAGTGCATTTAATAGTAAAGCATCAAACTGCACCAGTAGTTGACCCCCTGTCGACAGAACAACAACAACAAACAACAACACAAGCACCACCAACAGTACAACAATCAGTTCCTCTGACTCCAGCAGCTACCGACCCACTGCAGGTACCGAAAGGTGAAGTCGAGGAGGCCGACAACCTTGAATATGCACTCTCCAGGAGTGTCATCAAAAAGTTGGCCGCAGAGATAGCTGTCGCCAGAAGAAAAATCAAGGCACAAAAATGACAGCAAGGCAAGGGTAAGCGTAAGATTCTCCTTGCCGACTCGACCGATGATGAGGATGAACTAGCAGCCTCAGCTGTCGACGTTGTTGAGGATGCCAAGGCAAATAAGGTATCGGTTGAGACCCAGTTTCAATGATATCTAGAAGCAGGAGCTCCAGAGGGTCGACCAAAGAAGGCCAAAACTCAGTCGACACCTGAAAATATAGTCGACCTTGTGTCGACCCCTCCCCCTCCATCCCCGACCACCATAGTCGAGGAGCAAGAACCGGTGTAGCAGGCTGACGTTTCCCCGAAGGCACTCAGAGCCAGGGCCAGCACAGACGCTAAACTCAAATCCTTCTTTCAAACGCTACCTGCACTGTTCCAATCGGCACAGACAATACGGACAACGACACCACTAAAAGCAAGCAAAAAGATATATTCCCAGCAAACAAAAACATTTACAAGGATCCATGACGGTGGCGACATATCAGGGCATGAACAGACCTTAACCGACTACCAAATCCCAACTACACCACCAGAAGAGAACAACTCTTCCGACCAAAGTTCACAACACACCCCCCCATCACCACCAATATCAAAACCTCCATCCCCACCTTCCCAACCAACATCAACACCACCACCACCCCCTGATTCACAGCCAAATCCTTCACAAATTCCAGCATCTTCACAACCGGAAGTGGTCATACCACCTCCTCACACAGAAAAACCTTCGACCCCTAGTCCACCTTCCACTTCTGCAGGTCCTCAAGACAAACCCACAGAGTAGCAAAAGGAGACCACAGAACCCACATCAACTACTGCAGGTACCCAAGAACAAGAAGCAGCCAAACAAAAGGAAAAAGGGCATCACAGATCATCCAGCCTGAGGATTAATTTAAAGGATGCAAGTTCATTGACCGACACAGAGGTCGGCCAACTACTAAACACCCTAGAAAAAGAGGCAAAGAAGAGGACAAATACAGTAAGGAAACAACTCAGGGCTAAGGAGACAGAAGAAGTCGAGTTTCTCGGCAAATGCAGGTCTCTTGCCCAATCCATTGTTCCAGGACCTGTCGAAGTAGATATGGATCGACCTTTGGAAAGGGCATATCATCTCTTTGAAAGCATGATGTCGACCATTCAGACACATCTCCAAGCGACTCGAGCAGAACAAAAGGAAGAGACTGCTCGACTGCTCCTGACCCAGCATACTGCCTTTTCGGAGGCCTACAAACTCTTACAGGACCATATGGAGGAATCCATTGTTACTGAAGAAGTGCTAAGAGATCGGCCAACTCATTATGGGTAGGTCTATCATCAGAGCAGGTAGACACGACAAGGCATTCAGGCCTTGGAAAGTCGAAAAATAACAGAGGCAGAAATGAGGCAGACCATTGAAGAACAGATTGTAATGGAGAGTAGCAAGCTGCAGAAACTCGAACGAGAAGCTCATCAGTGAGTCCAGCAAGCCCTACCAAACTTGGAGAAGGTTGAAAACATCTGTCTGCAGTTGAAAAGACTCCTTAATGTGGCCGAAGAACAAAACCAACTGTGGGGCCCTAGCATGGAAAACATTGCAGAAATTCCCATGGCAGAAAAAATGTCAGTACTATCAAGTATAACAACCCTAACCATTGACATCCAGAAAGCCCTGCAGACATGGACAGATTTTCAGCGTCAGCTTGCCATCACAGCTCCAGCCATAGTCGAAGTGTGTGTTCAGAGACGACTGACCATCCGACTACATAGTCCCCAGCAGGAGCAAATCTGAAGGGTTTGACAGGACTTCATCTTTTTGTACTTCCCTCTTTCTTCGGGACGAAGAAATGTTTTGTTTGTGGGGGAGATGTAGAAGGAGCAATTCGACATAAGTCGACTTGAATGAAGACCGACTTAGTCTATCAGCTGACTAAGTCGAGGGACCGACTTAGTCGATCAGCCGACTGATTCAGTTGGCCAAGTAAACACAGTCATTAAGTCTGCTAACTAATAGTTGTGTTGGTTCACCAAACCGACAAGTAGTTATTTTGAAACTATTTGTAAAATTGTATATATTAGGCTGTTGAGCCACACAAGAACTCAGTTCAGTTCTTGGCTTTGTACGATCTATTGAGAATAATATAATCTGTTCACCCTATCAGTTCTTGTATTTTGTCTCTGTGTATATTTCTGTGTATTTTTGTATGTATTATTGGTAACCTTATGTGATCTGTGAGATTACAACAGTTCCCACTTGATCAGATATAAGGGATGATGCCATTCTCTAGGAGAATGGATGCACCTGGTCAGTTACCAGGAATCCTCAGTTTGGGACTGAGAGCCCTTTCGATGCGATGTTTTTGAACATGGTCAAATGTAAGTGCAAATCCCTTTCAATGTGGTGTTTTCAAACATGGTCAAATGTAAGTGTAGAGCCCTTATGATGCATTGTTTTTTAACATGGTCAGATGTAAGTGCTGAGCTCTTCTGATGTGGTGTGTTCACACATGGTTGGATATAAGTGTTGAGCCATTCTGGCATGATGTGTTTACACATGGTCAGATGTGATTGCTGGGCCTTTCTGACAAGATGAGGTCAGATGTGAGTGTTGGGCATGCCTTTTTGACAAGATGAGGTCAGATGTAAGAAATGGGTGGGCCATTCTGACTTAGGGTCAGATATAAATGCTGATGAAGACCTACATGAAGGGTAGGCCTACAACCAGCATGAAAAAGGGCTGGCTCTGTAGAACTTCCTATGACAAGAAGAATCGAGAGATAGTACCGATGATGATGATCCAAATGTGATGATGATACAGACTTGATGATGATCTAGATCAAGTGATGATCCATATTTGATGATGATACAGTGATGACGATCCAGCAATGATGTTCTAGCAGTCGTGATGATCCAGATCCTGTGATGAAGAAGACTTGACGATGAAGATGACTTAAAATAAGAAGTGAAGATGAAGACAACTTGAAGATGACGATGTTGAGATGATCCAATCGATACAGAGAAGAAGACCAGTGCTGAAAATTGTGTTGAAAGAATACCTTCCTAGTTAAGAGGGAGTGTTGATGTATTTGTAACTTCAAAATGTATTCATCTATGTATCTTATGTCTTGTACCCCGATGTTTATTCTAGGAAGTGTCCATAATGTATTTGAGTCATGTCATGCCCTGATGTTCCTATCAAGAGGTTTTATAATGTAAACAATTCATGTCAAGTCATTGTGGGAAACCCTCCTATTGTTCAAGGGTTTAAGTCCCCACAGTTCTGGGGCACTAGGGTTATTAGACTCTCCTAGAAAATTCAGCCCTAGTAGGGTTTAGTCAATTTGGGAATTAGTATAAATAGAGAGCTAGCCTCTCTATTTATCACACACTCACTCACACTTAGTTGTAGCGCATAGTTGAGGAAGAAGAAGACATTGGGGATAGGAAGAAATAAGGTTACTACTGTCGAGAGATCATCTTACTATTTTGGGTTTTACTTTTGGTGTTGATTCTATCTCTAAGGAAGTTGCAGGGTTTTCTCCATTTATGGTTTCCCCGAGGAAGAACACTGTGTTCATTGTCTCTTGTGTTTGATTGTTGTGCTTGTTATTCTATCAGTTAAAAGATCCTAATATGATGCTAGCGTAATGTTAAAAATATAACATGTGCTAGACTCAAGTGACATCTGGGGTCTTTGACCAAATACTACATAGACCGATACCCTTTATGAGTCTCAACGGTGTGATGATGTAGCTAGAGTCGAGCATGTGAGATACAACCATCCCGAGAGGCACTAAGGACTCTTCTTGAATGGTCCAAGGAACTCATCAATGAGGTTAATGAAACCAAGATACAGGGACCTCTGGGTCTATCCTTTGGAATATATGTGTTGTCGTCAATAGAGGGAGACCTGCAACTTACCAAGGTGATGGTGTTTCCTTTACCAGAAGCACGAGGGAGATAAACAAAGGTGTGAGACCATATGGGGGCTGACATACTGAAATAGGGAACGAGGCCAGGGAATCACGGGGCACTCAAACTTCCTTTGCTCATAATATGATGGCAAGGTGGACCAGGAAACAAATGAAACTGACTCATGCAAAAGGGATCATAGCTTTAATACCGGGGATGTAATTGCAGAAGGGAAATACTTGAGGGAGGTATACACTTTTAGTATTGATGGGATCCAAGGAAGACTCATCATAGAATACTTTGAATAAAGGAAACCCAAAGTGAGAATGCTATTGAACTGTTATATGTGGGGTGGTGTCTAAAGACACCATTGTGGTACGATCTAATGGATTTTTCATGAGCCCAAGAAAGTAAATGCTCGATGGTGCTTTCAATTTTTAGAGAGTCTGAAAGCATGAAGAAGAATCCGGTTGAATCTCTTTTTCATTGATAGTCTCCTGTGCCTGAGAAAGGATAAAAGTGTACATAGGAGAGCTCACCCATCCTTTAGGTGATGAGAGACTTCTTTACCATTGGTAGTCCAATCAAGTTGAAAAAAATTAAACTTGTACTGACTGGACAGTCATTCAAATAATTTTACGAGCATGAATGAAACCAAGTTTTCTCAGTGATGTTTTCTTTATGAGAATGCTGGAAAAGAGCTTAAAGACAACCCATGATGAGATTTTTCATAGAGTTCAGTCACAATTCCCGAGATAGCATAAAAGGATGCAAAGGGAAACGTTCTTAGCTTGAGTGTGCCAAGGTGGTCCTTTTCATATGGTAGTCTACATAATCCACAAAAGGAGGTAAACAAGACGATGTAGATTCCCTTTTCTATACTTTAACGAGCGGGAAAGGAAGCAGAGATGCTCGACAATCTTTTCTTTTTTTTTTAGGTGTCAAAAAAGAGCTTAACAGAAACTCCAGTATGGTCAACCGATGAAGGGGACATTGATGGTTCGCCCCTTTCGGGAAAATGGACAGTGGTCCAAAGGTCAACCGTGCAGTATGGATGGAGCAGGTGGCTCTTGAACATACCAATACATGCAAGAGATGAATCAGTGTGGCAGAGGCACATAAACCAAGGTGGCTCTCAAACAAAGTTTAGGAGAGTCTTGTGCACGGGGACTTCACTTAGTGAACATCTCACATAGCACATGCGATCGTGGGATATTGAAGAATACCCTTAATTTCCAGATATATTGACCCAAAATATTTTTGTTGAAACCCCCTCCGAATACTTAAAACCTCCTCCCCACCCCTTTTTATACCTAAATCCTTATAAACCACCCTACCCACCCCCACCTTAAACCTCTCATTCCCCCAATACCTGCAATATATTGGTTCAAGTTTTAATAATTTGAAAACCCACAATATGAACTAACATGATAGGATATCGGTAAACAAGTGAAGCCCCCGTGGTCTTGTGTCACTGACCCGTACCAACTTGGGGTGGATGTATTATAATTTTATATGCTAAATAATAAAATGAGTGGGTGACATGATATTGCATGATGCATGTAGACAGTTATGTGCCAAATGTGTGCAAAATGATGTGCCTTCCGGGAGATGGTCTAGAATACCGTATAAGTTGCAGTGGTGTAGGCATAGGTCTAGGGGTAGTTATATTTACAAATGCATGTCAACATAATCTTACCTATGAGAAGCGGTATGGGGACCCGTGTAAGGTGTGATGGACGGATTATATAGTTATATGTGAATGGCATGCAAACCAAGGTAACGTTTGGGAAATGGACCAAAAATTACTTAACGATCATGAGTCTTTGGTCTCATTGAAATATAGAGGAGGAAACTATGAATCCATTGGTGCAAACGGCGTCCCAAATGAACTCCGAATGACGCAGTTATGTGAAAAAGAAGAAAATAGGTCAAATGGGGCTTATAAATGGGTGGGGACCATGTGGCAAGTGTCATTGTCACTATTCACTGTAGATTTGGAGAGGAAGGCCCCGAAATTATTTTGCTTATTTCTCCCATTTTGACCAGAAGTTTTCTGATCTACGACTTGTAGGTAAGAAATCTTGCAAAATCTATCTTTTTCAGTGGTTTAATTTTTGGATTTTCTCACCCGGGGACCCTCTGTGAGCTTGCTAGGGCTCCCACAAGCCAAGTCATGCTTTTCGTGGGAAAAGGAGTGACTGGGTCACTTATTCTACCTAGATAGGTGCGACTGGGTCACTCCTATTGGGTAGAAAAGAGCAATTAGAGGTCGCTCCTGTTTGGCTAAATAGTGCAACCCAATTGCTTATGTGAGGCCTTTTTGAGAGACCTGGTCCCTCTTTTTGGTTTGATAGGTGCTACCTGGTCCAGGGTGGATTTTTTACTAAAATTTGTGGCTGATAGTTGTTTTATGCTTGTGTAGGATGCTTGATACTGTGTGGTGAGAGAGATACTGCAAGGACCTACGAGAGGAGGCTTTGAGAGACAAAAATGTATGAGGTAGACTAGCTCGTTGCAGGTTGCTAAAGTTTATGTGCATTCCACTGATGAAGAGTTTGCGTCTACTGCTTCAGACATTGGTGAGCTTCTGGAATATTGAGGAGGAGGCTTTCATTATATAGAGGTAGCGTATTGAGGTTACATTGTTGGATGTGTATGTTTTGACTGGGCTCCCGATGTTGGGAGTCGTTGGCGACTTGGTGCCAGTACTATATTTTGGGGAGACACTGGAGGAGTTGTGTGATAGGAACTGTTACGCTACCCCGTATGTGTGTGGTTCACACATATGGACATGTGATATTGAGGATCTATCGACACAAGCTATTATAGAGATGGTGCTGCATATCTTGGGTTCAATAGGGAACCATAAGATATCGGGAGGACAATTACAGATGGTAGTGCATTCCATGAGGGGCACTTATTATAAATGGGTTCAGATGTACCTGCTTGCAGTTTGCCGTCAGCTGAACCATGTCAGGGCATGTGGTAGAGAGTTTTGTTTTGGTTATTTTTTATGTTCTTTATTTTTTGAGAAAGTACTGACTCTGCATCCACATCAGGCAGTGTGAGATAGTTGTCAACAGGAGCCACAGATGCCCAGATGATGGTGCGAGAGGGTGGTGGCAAAGTGGGTTGCTTTTTTATGTAGGATTTGCTGGATCAATGGTGGCAGATACCAGTGGTGGTTAAGGAGTATCCTTATGCAAGGATAGACTATCATGGAAACCCTGAGATTCCCCGACCTCTAGGCCAGGCTTGGGGACCAGCTGGTATGTATGTTGGATGTTTATTGTGCTCATCTTTATACATATAGTAGTTTAATTGGTTGATCATTGTATGGTTATATGCAGAGACTGATGGTGTCTTTGTTTGCATATGTAGATATTGGTCCTCATCCACCACCTGATTATCAAAGGTGGGTGGTCGTGATTGTGGAGCCGACGGTCCCTATGGGGAACCCTCATAGGTGGAAGTGAGAGGTGGACACTGTTATACTGCAGTTGGAGCAACTTGCTGAGGGGATTTCTTATGTAGGCTAGAAATGCTTATATAATGAGCTGATTTCTTCCATTCACAGTGTGCCTCCAGAGTGGACTTCTCTGATGAGGAGGATAGCCATGGCCTATGAGTATGTTCGTAGGGCAGCATGAGGGGATGTTCCTGTAGAGGATGATGAGTCCTTCGAGGAGGATGATGACACAAAGCCAGATGATGAGGATGAGTCTGGGTCTAACTAGCAGCTAGTGGGGCTGCCCCTAGTGCATTGGTGCACTTAGGATTTTTTGCATCGTGATGTATATTCAACCGAGAAAGCATTTATAGCTTCTCATTTTGTACTGGACATATTTTGGACATGCGACACATATATATATATATATATATATATATATATATATATTTGATGCACGTGGATGCGATTTTTATGATTTTATATGTGATTCTGATGATGTGAATGAAATTCCTAGATGATGTGCTTTTACATGTGTATGCATATTTATATGTGATGATGCATGATGCAGTTTTTTTTATTCTTCCTATATGCTATGATGAATATGCCAATTCTGACTGTCATTAGCCATTTGATGTGCTACACTATTGAGGTTCCTAGGAACATGTGTGAATGTGATGGATTCAAATGTTCTAACCATCTATTTAGTGTGCAAGAATTTTCTAAAGAGGTAGGGATCGCGTACCCGGTAGCGGTTGTTTAACTGGGAGACAAGAAGTTGGGAGTCTAAGAAGACATCAATATGGCAGATTCCCAACTGAAGGGAGGCAACCAAAAGGCCAGTAACACCATCATATTTATCCTGGTTGTTGGTTGCAATTCCCACACATATTCCGTCGATATGGATCAACTCATGGGATGGGGAGTAGATGACCCATGCGGCCGAGATGAGGTTTGGAGACCATATTCTTTTTTCGTCATCAAATCTGATTATTGAAACAAGGTAGGATCCATCTAGAGAAGTCACCAAATCACAAAATGACGTGGTTAAAGAAGAAACATGCCACTGTTTCACTTTTGCAATTGAACGTGGGCATGGCCTCAACCCACTTAGTGAAGTAATCAACTACCATAATGATATATTTTTGACCATTGGCTGAGGTAGGTTTGATCATCATGAAGTTGATTTCCCACTTGCAGAAGGGACCTATTGTGACTACTAGTGGTGCATGGGGGGTTCTTGCTTTTTTGGGAAAAGAGATGACAGCTGTGAAAGTGTTTGACCGCCTCTATGCAATCAGCAAAGATGGAAGGCCAAAAGTAGCCGGAACGTAGAATCTTCTGGGTAGTTTCTAGACCTAAAAGGTGGCCACCGCAGGCTCCACTATGACAGTCATTGAGGAGTTTCTTGGCCTCATCATGGGTAAGGCAACAATGTAAGATGGTATCAATTCCCCGACGATATAAAATATCTCCAATCAGAAGATGATGAGCAACTTGATGTCAGATGTGTCACCTGTCTTCACAGTTTAAGTGAGCTGTGAACTTCTGTGTGCATAAATATAAAAGGATGCCCCCATACCATGGATATTATGTGGATATGACGAACAAGAAATCATCGGGGAGGTAATCCTTGGATGGTGGTGACGTGGTTAATGGGGGTATATCTATCATGAGCAAGGCTAGCACTAGTGCCTTCATGCGTTTTGAGGAAATAAACTCCAAGTCAAATTCTTGGAGGAAAATTACCCACTTGGCCATGTGACCTTGGAGAAGGTGATGGTTTAAGAGGTACCGCATTGGGTTGGAATCAGCCACTACTCGGGTATGGTTTGCAATGATGTAGTGGTGCAACTTTTGGGCTGAGAAAACAACGGCGAGGGCCAGTTTTTCCTCGGGTGAATATCACAGTGGGGGATCTATTAGCTTATGGCTGGCATAATAAATCATGTGGTCCTCAATAGAATTGTCTTCCTGGACTAAGACTCCAGTAATGGAATTTTCTGAGGCCAACACATAAAGAATGAAGTCTTGGGTGAAGTTTGGTGCAAAAAGTAATGGTGCGGAAGCCAAGGATTTTTTGAGTGCATCAAATGATTCCTATGCTTGTTAATCCCAAACAAAATGGATTTTGGTGCAGAGCAGGTGTATGAATCCATAGGATTTTGTTGCATACTCTAATACAAAGCAGTAAAGGAAGTTGGCCTTGCCTTAGAGGCTCTGTAGTAGATGTAGATTTTGTGGTATAGGGAGATCAAGGATAGCTTGAAATTTGAGAGGGTCAACCGTTACCCCTTTGTGGGATACAATGAACCCAAGTAGATGGCCTGCTGAGACACAAAAAATGCACTTTAGGGGATTTAAGTGAATTTCGTACTTGTGACATTGCAAAAAGACTTGTCTCAAGTTGTCTATGTGCTGTGCTCATTTCCTTGATCGAGCGGTAAGGTCATCTAGGTAGAACAATATGATGTGGATGAGGTCATGGAAACAATATGTCATGGTGCGCTGGAAGGTGGATCCAACATTCTTTATACCAAAGGGAATTACTCAATATGCGAATGTTCCCCAAGGGGTTGTAAATGTAGTCTTGTAATGATCTTCTTTCCGGATTTGAATTTGGTTATATCCGAAAAATCCATCGATGAAGGAAAATACTTCATGTCCAGTGCACGCATTGATGATCTGATCAATGAAGGGTGTTGGGAAGCTGTCTTTGGGACAGGCCCAATTCATATCGCAGAAGTCTGTACAAATGCGGATGTTACCCTGCGTTTTATTTACAGGAATGAGATTCGAAACCCAGGTTGTGTAAGCAATGGGGTAAATGAAGCCAACTTTGCGCAGCTTCTCAATTTCAGCTTTGACCATGGTAGCTTTGGAGGGATGGATTGGCTATTGCTTTTGGTGTACGGGGACCACCTTAGGCCATGTGTTGATGTGATGCTCAACAATGGATGGATCCAACCTGGGAATTTTAGTGTAGGACCAGGTGAAGATGTCACAAAATTCTTGGAAGAGTGCTTTGTAGGAAGCAATTTCTTCAGGGGAGTAGGATTCCCCCAGCATGATTTCCTCAATGATCTCAGGTTGGATTGAGATGTTGGTCTTAATGGTTGGTGAGATATTGGCCATGTTTCCTTCTTCGAAAGCATCGGGTGCCGGAATGGGATCATTGAACCAGTCAATTTTCCCATGAGTGAAATCCTTGGTCTCGATTGAAAACTGATCTGACAATGACACAAGTCCTTTTGGGATGAAGAACGAGCGATGGTGCATGTCATTCCAAGGGTATTTAGGAGTGGTCAAGGCTTCAAGTATCTCCTTGTCATTGTAGAAGAAATGATGGGATAGGTTGGAGGAGTTGTTAGTGACTGTAGGGATAAGTGGGTCTGTGGAATTGGACACCATGTAGATGGACACGTTATCTGAATAAGGAGGCGGGGTGTGGATTTCTTCGATGAGAGTGATCTCGATTTGAAGGGAATGCTGTCGAAGGATAGCTAGAGCTATTCAAAACTCAGATAAGTCATGGAAATGGTGAGAATAATGTCCATACAATCCGCAAAGGGTACAAGCATGGTTTGTTCTCAATGACTTGTTTTTCTTTGTTGGTCCACTTGGGAGCTCAACCATGAAGAGGTTTTCTATTGTATCCATGACATCTAAATGTGTGCGGATCATGGGGATTTTGGGACAGATAGTTTTGGGTTGCATGGCCCTATTCATCACACACGGTGCATGGTGGGATCTGTTGGGGTTCAATTGTTGCTTTCGTGTTTTTTCCCTTGGCCCTTTTTGGGTGGGGCACGGTAGGTGCAGGTGCAGTGGTTGGATTTTGTGGATAAGGTGGGGGATGTGATTCAACCACAATGAGTTGAATAGGGGTTAACACGACCTGGGGTATCAGAGGTTAGGCCAGTGGATCTAGGTACTACACAGGAATCCCTAATGTGAAGTTGGGTAATTTTAAGGTAGCCATGACTGGCTTACTCATGACACCAGGTGGGGGGAATATGAAGGGAATTGTGTGGACTAGGGAGGAGCCCAAGTAACTCCCTGGTGATTTATTTTAAGGATGTTGTTGTGGTTGCAGCTACAGATGATGTTGCGGCTACTATTAGGGCTGCGACTGAGGTTGATGTTTAGGTGCAGCAGTGCTAGATGAGAGCATGCAAAAATCCTTTATCTCGTTTGATGTCAGGAGTGGTGACATGAAGGGGAAGGAGGCCATCATGGTGGGGTCGGTAAACAAACTAGGGCCCACATTCAATAATGAGGAGTTGGATGTGTCATCGATGGTAGTGTTGATAGTAGGGATAATGTTGGCTAGTGATGTTAGCCCTTGCGGATCGTGATAATTTAATAGGTCAACTGTCAAAATTTTCCTATCATGACATAACATCATGAAACAGAAAACAGTGGATGCTACAGCTCTCATGGCATACATATAACTTCTTCCTAGGAGAAGGTTATAGTCCAACTATGCATTGAAAACCTCTATGTCTATCAGCACTATTTTCTCAGCTAATGTTATGGGGACATGCGGAAGGATACCTTGGGCTTTGGGATGGCCATCATAAGCATGCAGAGTAGTGGTGGATGGTTGTGGGATTGGGGACCCAAGCTTCTGCCAGACTAAGGTTGACATAACACATGTGGATTCCCCCTCGTCAACGATGCACTGATGTATGACCATTTTTCAAATTGATACCAGAATTTGGAAGGCAATAGTTGATGGTATCCGGGGCTCTCCGTTATATGTGTCGAACATGATCAACGTGGAGTCAGAGGGGTCTACAACAACGAGGGCGGCTAGTAAGGCCTTTCACTGCACTGGAAAATTTTTAAGTACCTCAAGAGTGGACATGGCCATAGGTGTTTGGGCCAAGTCATCAACATTGTTGTAGCTCACATTAGCTCTAGCTGTGGAATTATTGGAAACCCGTTGTATGGGAGGGCATGGGGGAAAAGGGGGTAAGTGAAGAGGTGTATTGGTTGGTTTGGATGTGGATGCTGCTGATGGGTCAGTGGGTTCGGTGTTGGATCCGTACTAATTTTTCCTAGTCTAGAAATTGACCTCTTCGGTTTTCTTGGCTAGCATGTGGTGAACGCCTATTTCTGTTGGTGAAGGTGCAGCAGGGGCAGTGGGATTGGGTTGGGTAGCAGGTACAGTTGCTACCAGTCCTTGGAGCGGTAATGGGTTTTGGAGCACCATAAGTGGAGGGCCTGTTGGTACTGGGTTGGGTTGAGCTGGAACTTCCGTATTAGTACCATGTTGGACTTCATTCTGAATGGCCTGCTTGGTGTGATCCATGAAGGGGAAACCAATCATATAGTGCCCGTAGATGTTACATAGTTCGCATGCTTGATTTGTGCATAACAGAGCATTGCGTCTAGATGGGTTTGGTTGCTGAGGATTTTGAGTTGGTCGGTTCGCCCCAGTGTTGTCGGGAATATTTGGTTGTTGACCACCTCCTTACAGTTGGTTGTTGCCTCGATTCCTAGCTCGGTTTTTTTTTGCTTGCCCTTGTTGGTTGTTTGGGGCTGGTTGGTTAGGACAGTTCTGCTGAGCAAACACTTATCCCAAAGGTGCTAGAAGAGCTAGGGTGGGGGCTTGAGTGGCTTGCACTGGTGATGCATAGTAAACTTGGGGGGCTGGGGGTGACACAAATCCGGTCATCTATCCTGAATATTGTTGTTCCATCCAAGTAGGTGCATGGGCCTGCTGGTGTGGTGTAGGAGGTTGTAGCTCCAGATTGAGACATCATACTTGAGTGGTTAGGACCTTGGTTTGGATAGACAACACTAGGGGTGTTTCTTAGGTGCGGTGGCATCATGGGTGGTGTCGTGTGATGTTTTGTTTGGTGGGAAACATAGCCTATGATGCCATTGACCGCATGGGATGCCCCCGACGCAACCTAGTAGGAGATGCCTGAATGGGGAGCATCTAGAATGATGGTGTAGAGGTATCCATACTATATGTAAATGAGGTCAAACTATTGGGCCTTCAAGATGGCCTCTTCCTCTATTTGGGGATGTTCAGAGGCGATGTCCTTGGCTATGGGTAGTAGCAACATTTTTAAGAACCAGTCACAGAAGATCCTGTCATCAATATTGATCTTGCACAAGCTGCGATGTCTCCTCCGCTCGTCGATGTGATCAGTTATGTGGGTTGCAGTGTTCTGGCAGTAATATAGCAATATTTACACCCCTTCATCATATCTGACGGGGAGCTGGAAATACTGTAGGAACATAAGGGACAAGGAATTAAAGTCTGGTTAGTTGGCTTGTGGTAGCTCAATGTACCACTTAGCTGCATCACCTGTGAGGGTGCATTGTAAAATTCTAAGTCTGATCGAATCATCTATGATGTTGTTTGATGAGAACCATAGGTGAATCATCATTAATGGTTTTGGGGGCACTCCCCTGCCTTTCCTTCAAATTTGGGGATGTCTGAGGGGAGCTTGGTTGGCATGGGAGGCCAAAATGCTTGATGACAGATAGGGTGATTAGTTAACCTGGCCAAGTTAGGCAAGTTGAGGCGTGCCATGAAAGGGAGGTTTGACCCAAGGTTAATATGAGAAGGACCTGCAATGGTAGTGGGGTTCACAATAACATGATATCCCTGCATGACTGGGGGTACTTGTGGCACAATTGTTGATGGGCTACTACCCCTAGGTATGGTAAGTGGGACAGTGTGAGTAGAAGGGCCACTGCCCCCAGGTATGACAGGTGGGACAGTGTGAGTGGATAGGCCACTTCCCCCAGGTATGAAAGGTGGGAAAATTTGATTGGTAAGTACAAGTGGAGGTAACTGAGTTAGGACAGTCTGCATGATAGTACTAGGACCACCTACAAGGGTGTTGGTGGTGACTTGAGGCATGGACATGGGTCCACTGCCAATGACCATTCTAGAAAGTGGATCCATATTTGCACGAGCCATGGGGCTAGATGGTGTGGTCTGTAAGTTTGGCTCATATTGATATGAATCTGAGTCTGAGCATTAGAGGAAATTTGGGGTATAAAATGGGCCTTATAAGAAAACATGCCAACAATAAATTTTGTCAGTTGTAATTCAAGAAGCAATAGAATTTCAATAAAATGAGTCAACCATAATGGTTGAATTGTCATATTTGTTATAAAATAAAACTACTTTTTTTGTTTGTATTTTCAACATATCTCCCTATGTTTTTAATCAAATTTTAGATGGGAGAGGTTGTTTCATGTGGAATTTAATTCCACATCCAACGCGTACCCACATTGCATACTTTTGATGGACCCCGCTACCCCAAAAATAAGAAATACCTGAAAAAATGTGATGATGATGTCATCATCACGTTTTTTCAGGTATTTCTTATTTTTGGGGTAGCGGGGTCCATCAAAAGTATGCAATGTGGGTACGCGTTGGATGTGGAATTAAATTCTGCATCCAATGAGCTCTCCCACTTGAAATTTGAGTAAAAAAATAGGGAGATATGTTGAAAATACGAACAAAAAAAGTAGTTTTTTTCATTCTTCCTCCAAACTTAATAACTATTATTTTATTCTTTTAACTATTATTTTATCATTTTCCTTAGGGGGGCCATTTTAGACCTCAAATTTACTCTAATGGTCAGAGTTTGTGTGGCTGTCCGATGGTGTAGAGGGTCATCGAGAATGGTCTCGATGGTGTTGCTTCAAGGACCCGAATTGTGGTGGATCACCTCTTAGGTGTGAAGAAGAGAGTGGGGGATCAATTGTGTCGAGTTGGTAGATCAAATGGTGTAATATGGTAATGATGTTCTAGACCTTGGTTCAGTGGCTTCCTATTGGCTTTCAGGTGTTCACTTAGCCACCAAGATTGCCAGGAGACAACACTTGGCTTTTTCCTCATAGGAGATCTAGTCAATCGGTGGGGGTCATTACCCGTTTCGCTTGGCAATTCCTCTCAGCGGCCAGCTACTTTGGGGTTCCCATGGTACTCCTCACAATGAGTTTCAAGGATGAGCCCAAGTACTTCCCATGGTTAAGGAAGTGAGGGACTTATGTCCTCAAAGACTACAAAGCTTTTGAATTAATGTAGATAGATAGATTTTAATGGGTTCGCTCGGCGTCATGAACCGAGTTTGGTTGGATTAAGTGGTTTACATGTTTAATGTATGAATGTTGTTCATTTAAATTGTTATTATTAGTTTAGTGATTGCAATTATGGTTTATGGATACTTTGTAGATGTTTCTGTTTTGTTGTAGAGATTACACAATGGGAAACCTGTTATGAAAAAACCAGTGAACTTTTGAAACATAAAAATTTAAACATGCAAGTAATGAACCTGAAGTATTGCAAAAATGCTAGGTAACTACCTTGAGATTGTATTCCTCTTCGACCAAGAAAGAGTGTTTGACTCTCAATAGAGTGGGACTAATCCCACTTGTAGATCCTTAGGTCACTCTTTGAGCGCAAGGTCGGTCAACAGGGAGGATGCAAATGCCATGAAACCCCCAACGGTCTCCACCCCATCTACCTTCCAAGTCAGCTATTTTTAGTGGTATTAAGAAATAACCAGTATAAGTTCCTATTACTATATGAACTTGACCCTTCATCTTATCTCAGAATACCCCGGAGGGTGATGACTGAGTAGAGGAGGAAGGGTTTCGACAAGAGGTTAATTTCCAATTCTTTAAGTGAAAAAACTGAAGATTAAGTTACAGTATTTGAGCTAAGTCCTACAATAGATTCATTTTCATTAACATATAACCAAATCTATCATTAAAATGAACAATTGCTTGCAGAAACAGATAGGCTTCTATATAGTGGCGGAAGGGCCGCCCTAATAGTCTTAACAACCAAAAAACCAAACCCTAAAAGACATGTCACTCTTTTTGGGGAAAATGTAGCAAGGGGGTCACTGATTTTTGCCCAAAATAGGAAAATAGGTCACTCGAAAACCAAAAACAGGAGTGACCGGGCTCCTGGGAGTGAATTCACCATTTTCGGGCTCAAATGAGTGACTAGGTCACACTTTTAGGCCCGATATGAGCGATCTGGCCCGTAAACTAAATTTTTTTAAAAGCAAAGCTAGGAACGACTAACGGTAATAGGTACCGTGGTCAAAAGGGATTGGGTTGACCTTAAGGGGGATTGACTAGAAATGTAAATGACAAAAATAGAGATCTAAACTAGAAATAAACAGAAATCTAAACTAGGTTAACAAAATTCTGAAAATAAACTGTAAAAACACAGGGATCCTTTGGGATTGACCTGGTATGGTCGCCAATCTGTAGTAGGAATTTGGTCCTTGCTACATGCAGAAATGACCATATTCCATATATAAAACAAAAGGATAGGGTTTCTTTGGTGAAGGAAAACCTATAGGAAAGGGGTTAGTGAACCATACAAGACCATGCAATAAACCTGTTACAAAAATGAACAGATAACAACCCTACAATGAAAATATTAGCAAAACAAAAGATATAAGAACCTAGATTAAACAATAAGAAAGCATTGACACCATTATACCTATGGTGCTAGAAGATGGGCCACCATGCCCTAGCTCAAGGTGTTACCTCTCAATGGAATGCAGATTGTCTAATGGAGCAAATGAAGCAAGTGGAATGAGGAGGGTGAATGGCTTAAGAGAGATGGGTCTCAAGGCACTCACACAGGAAAAGTAATGATAGGAAAATAGGAAGTGTTTTGAGAGTGACCCCCACCCTTGTATTTATATTTTTTTTTGAGTTTTTAGGGTTTTAAGCCCTTGGTCAAGGTTTTAGCCCCCATTTTGGACTTTAGGTCCTTTTCATCCATTCTTTAGCTCCTTTAGGGTTTTTAAGCTCTTTTTAGAGGTTCTAGCCCCCTTTTGGAGGTTTTGGCCCTTTTGAGAGTTATTTAGGCTCTTTTATTGGTTTTAAGCCCTTTTTGGTGTTTTTGAGCCTTTACAAGGGTGTGGGGGTCAATGAGAGTAGTGAAATAGATGTCTTTGTGTGGTGTAGGTCATGTGGAGCTAATCAGGGGATTTTTTGGGTTAACATGGTTACACTAAGTTAGGGTTTAGGGGGGTGTTATAGCATCATACTACCTAATACCATGGTCACTTACCACCTAGGAGACACCTTCATTTGTTTTTCACTCATGTTGCATACTCCAAACCTTGGTTATGTTGGTCTCCTAAGGTATTTGGGGATTTTGGACTAATAAATAAACCCAGGTGCCACATTTAATCATTCAGAAGCTCATGCACCCCAATTAATGAAAATTTTATCCTTACGGTTCTCCCACTCCTTAAAACAGGGAACTGGTTTGACTAGAGGCACCAATGCATTGTATTTGAGTGTTTTTGGCTCTTTCGGACCATTAAATGCTGCCTAGAGCCACTCCCACTCAACCATGCACTCCAACATGCCTATCCTACCCTTATTTATGTCCTAGAATGCTTCACCCATGTTCACATGACCATTCATGACCGTTTGAGGTGCTTTGGGAGCTCATACGTCCACCTAGGGGGGTTCGAGGTCCAATCTAAGCCTACCACATGTATGCCACCGATTTTCCTCCAAAGGCTAATGATTCTGTCATATTGTATTATATTCATGTTCCAGACATATTTACATGTTGGAAAGTAATAAGAAACTCAGTTATTGGCACCATCTCTATGTTTTAATATTGCTCTTTTACACTATTTTCTGCATATTTTGTGAAATTATTTAGTTGTGAGGATTCTCTTAGATTATAGATATTGTTGTGAATCATATTTTCATAGATAGTAGGACCATTCTTGATTACAAAGGGCATGACTGTGTATTGAAAAAATCCCCACTATGTCGCAAAGGTTGTCTTGTGTCGATCTTCCTTTGCAATTTTAATCTGATGGGATCTAAAGAACCCATCAGTAGAAGAATAAACCTCTTGACCCATGAAACTTTCTAATACCTCATCTATAAATGGAGTTAGAAACTGGTCATGTAGGAAGACATTGTTTAGCTTTCTCAGATTGACGCAGATGTGTACTTCACTAGTAGTCTTCTTATCCTGCACTACTATCGGGATGATCCATTTCGATTCTTCAACCGATTCTATGATACCCACATCTACCATTCAATATAATTAAGTATTGACATTTTATTTATACTGCAGATTCAACTAATATGGTCACTGTGTCACAGGTATTGCATTAGGATTTAATGATATCTTAATCTCTCCAAGGTCTTCAACAATCCCCTTCATCTCTGAAAATTTTGTAAGGAACATATCCTAGAATTCATGTAGTAAGTTTGTGATCCTGCCAATAGTTTCATAATCCAATTAATCCCCGATGTTAGAAAAATTGGTATTCTCCGGAGATCCAATGTTTACTTTATTGGGTTTTAATGGATTTAGGAATTTATTACTTGAATTACCAAGTCCCTCCACCGTGCGAGTTGTTGCTAGGAAAAATGCACCTCTTGTGGACAAGAGATGTTCCTCTAGTCAGAATGGTTCATATGTAGAACAAATGAGTTACAACAGAATTGGAAGACTTCCCCTAGAAGTTGTGGAGATATGGAATGGGTCCCTTTGATGGAGTGATGTAGCTGTTTTCGGTGGTGATGGCTCTTCACGAATGTACCTTCATAATCACATGAAACAAGAAAACAAGATCAAAAGCACCAGAATATAAACCACAACTCTATGTCAGTGACTAAGGAATCCAACAGTAAAATACATGATTATAACACAACATACTTTACGAGAAAGGAACCAAAATTTCTTTAATAATAAAGAAGAAGTTTACAAACTTTTGTTTAGTGTCAATATTCTCCTTCACATGCCAATTCCTTTTCCCCAAAATCTCCAACTTACTCCTATGCTCACCCTACTGATTTAGGCCAGAATGTCAATGCAACAACATAACTTTGCTCTCTCTCAACCATGGGGTATGAGCCTGCTTTTATAGGCCTTGGGAGAATAAGAATGGTTGACTAAATGGTGTGTGATGTGGATAGGAGATCCTAAAAGGATGGATCTCAAGTGCAGGTGGTCCTCAAGTGTAGGGATAAGGGTGCCACAGAGCCTTCCTTTGAGAAGTTTCGTGGAAACCTCTCTTTTTCACATTTTACCAAGGGAACCGCTTCTACTCCACTATGATAGAGAAATAATAGGGCAGAACCGCACCTTGAACAAGAGGTAAAGGTGGTGGCACCACCTACTGTTAAGAGACTATAGGCATTATTGAAGAAGGTAACACTCCCTGACTTAAGGGCATAAGCAGTGCTGGATTTTCATATGCAAGATTGAAGTCTGGGAAAGTATTTTCACTTCACAACTTGGGATTTATGGAGAATACTGATGTTTGGGACCTCATCACATGATTATGATGAGATTTATGTGTAACAGAATCCTCCCAAAGCATGAGGATAGAGGGATATGATAGGCGAGAGATTTGAAAGAGAAAGTTATCACTTAAAGGAAAGAATTAGCTTGATCAGAGATCATAATCACCAGGCATCTGCAATACATCAATACTTTTGACTCATAAGAAAATATGTTCTCATCATGGTTGCAGAGCAATACAAGGTAGATCCATGAGAGAGATAAACAAACATGGCTACTAGAATACAATGTAGGTCCATGTGATAGAGGACTCAAACTTGGGACATAGATACCATAAATACACTATAGATCTATGTCAAATGAACACAAGTTCAAGCACATCCACAACCATACAAATGTGGATCCATGCTAGGACTTCATACAATATACTCCATCGCAACCTTGGGAAAAAAATGAGTGCTTAATAGATACACAGGGTCTTCATCTCATCTTCCACAAAGTACGATTCTATCCATGTGATTACAAAGATTTGATGTTGAACATGGTAGAAACCACTTGATTATCAGTCAATGATGTGAACTGCTAACAAGTGCGAGGGAGATCACCATTGACGTCAATGATTTACAAGGTACCCTAGTACAATCTTCTAAGTGTGAATAGATGATTTGATGTCGAACACTCAGTCGAGTCTATAAATCAAAGGTCAATAATGTGAACCTATGTCGAGAGTGAGATAATCTATTATTAAGGCATACATAACTCAAGGTACTAACATTATTTCTAAGACTAGTTCTTGGGGGATGAGCTGAAGTCGATAGGAATAGTCTCCTTGAAGGAGGGACATGATGAATCCCACATTGATGACACAAAACTTGGAACAAAGTTTTGGAATTTTTAGTATGATGTAACGATAGGACAGATGTTATAGCAGATTTCACCACTCTAGGTGAATCACACTTTGTATGGCCTTCTCCTATCCCGCTGCAGACTCCTTAGACCCTATGGACCACTTTTTGTCCTTTAATGTTTCCTTGATCATCCCTAAAAACATATGAAAAATGATACATGCGACTTTTAAACCTATAAGGGCGTATATACGCGGGTTTGACCACTAAAACCACGTACATCGGGATGTGTGCATAATCCAAATCCTTTTGGAGTTTTCCTTGACATGGATCCGACTCATTTGACTCTTGGCCTTCCCTATGCCTTGAGATCGCTCGGATTCAACCTTTCATTACCCCTTTGAAAAGCTATATAAGGAACCCCTTGATACATTGAAGGCATAAGAGAGAATTGAGAGCAAAGAAACTATATTCCATTGTTGCCAGAACTTATGCTTGAGTCTGCATCCCTTTGTCCCTTGGATCACTTTTGTGTTCTTCCCAAGCTTGCCTTTTGCTTGTGAGCTTGCTATCGAGAGATGGAGGATTGAAGTGGTGGAGGTCCAAGTGGGGGATTCAGTTTCTCCAGTTCGTAGACATGCCGTCAGAGGTTGTCTCTTGTAACCTCTGATTTATATTAATAGAAATATCTTTTCCTGTCCAATAATGTGTGTTTGAATGTATATTTTATCCATGGGATTATGTCAAATGCTTATACATTATTGATTATATATTCTAGAATAGATCTAACACCATGATATATAGAATGCTTGTATTGTTTACTTATTGTTGAGGGAGTATTCTATCAATTCAAGTTGAAGTTGGAAAGCTCAACGGGGATCTACTTCAACCTTCCAGAATAAGGTACGAGGTCTGATCCTTTAGTGTTAGACATTTAATTTCTATTGCATATTGGAAAGGATTGATTTCTAGAGTCAAGCTGTCTGTTGTGGTACCCCAAGCCATAGGAATTTCTCTTCATAACAATGGACTCAAAAGTAACTGACACAAAAAGTTGTTTTTGACTTGTCGATATAAACTCTCAAGAAAATTTCCTTTTTTAATGTAAGGTGACATGCCCGAAGACTTGGCAGCATTGACTTGATGAGGCGGAACATAATGCGAAAATGGGCAATGCATTATTTGAAAGACTCAAAGGAGTGACATGACTCATGAAAGTGGATCGACTCGGAGACAAGCTGAATACCCAATTGACTGAATGAAATGCAGACAAGTTCCATGTTCAAAGGTGACTAACAACTTCCAATATTGCAAATGAAATGTATTTCCCTTCCCTTAATTTCCCCATCATGTTTGATGAGTGCCTCTTTGCTTCTTAACGAGCTGGAAAAGGGTAACAAACGATTGATATAGCTGGTCCTTCAGATGAGTCCAATATCATATGTTTTACAAACTTGAGAAAGGATGGGTTCATTCCGAAAAGAGGGTCCTTCATCATTTGATTTTATGATTCCTACGATATAAAACTCATTTGTCGTTTCATGTTTAGAGAGTTTTAAATGACTAAGAATACTCCATAATGGATTTTTTCGTAAATTTAGTCCCCAAGGCCTGAAAACATATACAAAAATGCCTAGGAGAACCCTTCCAGTCATGATTGGCTGGAGTATGAATTTTTTGTAAGTAGTGCCCCCTGGTCCGAAAAAGGGGTAAACTATCACCAAGAAGACGACTCTTTAGGTCCTTTTATGAGCATGAAGAAGACAAGTTCACTCAACAATCTTTTCACATTTTAAGATTCCAAAAAATCTTAAAGCGAACTCTATTAGGGTTATTTTTTCATAATCCAATTTTAACGAGTTTGAAAAATAGTAAAAGTACACTCGATACCTCTTCACTAAGTTTTTAACGAGCACACCAAAGGTATTAAAGGCACTCAGAACCTTTTTCATGTTTGAATCCAGAGCATGAAAAAGTGATAAAGTAAGATCAAACTAGTTTTCATATGTTAACCAGAGCATGAAAAATGAAAAGTAAGCTCAACACCATCTTACTATTTTTAACGAGCTTGAAGATCATTTGAAAGAATGCTCAAGATATCTACTTCATTTTTTAACAAGCTTGTAATAGAGAATGGACTATGCTCAAAATGATATTAGAATTCAAATGCCATTTAGATCTTCAAGCAAATAGCTCTAATAATGTTTGCAGCAACTAGATGGAGAATAAAGATACAAACTAAACAAGACAAACCACACAGGAATCATACAAGTATTGCTCAAGAATTTATAGTATCATTCACAATAATAATATTTGGTGTTCTAATAGTTCACATAGGAAAGAATTCTAATGCATGGGGTAAGAATTTGAATCTCCTAAGTGGATATGACTGTATCTATCTGAATCTACAACTCATGGTCTCCCAATCAATATCAAAGTCCAAAATCAACTCCCAAATGTCCAGCCAACTCTAACAAATAGTGACAGCTAGTTAACTCGGTGCACCTGAGTGTGTTAGGTGGGAAAAGGCTCATACTCCACATGCATCCATGCATTATCCATGCAAGACATGCACTAGCTAACTGTTTGAGAACTAATTGAAAGTAATTAAGGGATAACTGAGACTAACTAGTACTAACTCCAACTAACTGAAGTAGGTTGGTGTCAGGACTCCTAGTGGCTCCTAAAATGTAAGGATTGGTCTAGGAGGCGCCCAAACTAATACATGCACATGCAGTAAGTGGCAGTTAACCTTTAGCAGTGTTCCCCACACTCCATTGACTGGTATATGTGGCCCCATTGGGCCAAGTAGACCCAATTGTACTAGTGGACCGAAATATTTAATTAAGGCTCCTAAGTTAAGCAATAATTAATCTAATAGACATTTGACCAAGGGAGGATTAATAATCCTAACAACCCCCCTGAATCCTAACATAGAAAACTGTGGGCCCTAGTAACAAGACCATGGGTCACCCAAATACAATCTAAAAGATAATAAAAAATGTTGCTTAATACAATTAAGGAAACAGGGGAAAACCTCATGGGAAATCCCCCCCCCCCTAAAAAATAAGTAGGAAAATAGCAATCTACAAGCTATCTTTAGAAGAAAGAAGCTTCTTCCTTAGAAAAATAACTTGAACAAAAACACTTCTGAAAAATTGCGGCTCTATGCAGCCACATGGTCCACCAATCAACCTCTCAATGTACTTCTAAACTGATGACTCTGCTTATCTCTTCTAGATGGTGAATGTAGGGAATGATCAAGTTTATGCTTCTGTGGGCCATGTAGCTGATCATTCACCATCATCAAATAACACCGACCTGGAAATTTTCTGCACCATATTGTAGAGAGTGAATATGTGAGAGATAGTGCAGCATGCTCATTTTGATACTGGGACCTTGTTCTTCTTCTATCTTCTAGATATCCAGCACCTCTTCCAGCTGTATCGATAATATTTTGAGCTCATATGGGTTTACGCTTATGATTAGGAATAGGTACTGGATCTAGAATCTCTTGAGATTCAATCTCAATAAGGGGATCATGATGAATGTGATCTTATTCATCTGAATATGAAACCTATAGCACATCATCATCATTATCAAAAATAGGTGGAGAAATAGTTATACCTTTCTATGCTGCTGGAGGAGTATCATGCAGCTGATATTCTTCAAACTGGACACTTACTTCAATGAAGCATATTCTGGTAGCAATATCCATCAGTTTATAAGCTTTTGCATCTTCTGAATATCCCAGTAGAATGCATTCACTACTTTGGGCTTGGAAGGCCTTCCTCTTGTCAAGTGGTATTCTGGCCCAATATTTGGAACCAAAAGCTATCAGATGAGAGGCATTGGGATTATACCCATGCAATGCTTCGAATGGAATCACCCCAACCCCTGATTTGTGGGGCACCCTATTCTGCAAATATGAAGCATACTTTACCGCTTCAGCTCAAAGAGAAGGAGGTAGATGCTTGGGATGGAGAAGAAAAGTTTCAATCTCTTTCAATTATATGTTCTTCCTCTTAGCCACACCATTTTGTTGTGGTGTGTATGGAACCGAGTGTTCCATTCGAATCCCCTCTGATTCACAGAAAATCCAAAAATATCCTTTGATGTATTCTCCTCCCTTATTAGATCTTATTGACTTGATATTCTTATCAAAACTATTCTCAACCATAGTTTTAAAAACTTTAAAAGTCTCAAAAACTTCTGATTTTTGTTTCATGAAGTAGATCCAACAGTACTGTGAACAATCATCAATAAAAGTGATAAAGTACCTGCAACCATTAATGGAGTTTGTCGACATAGGTCCTACTACATCAATATGTATCAAATAAAGTGTAGAGGCAGCTCTATGTGCCTTCCCAACATCATACTTCTTTTCTGGATGCTGACCTACCATGGAAACAACACATACTCCATCGAAAGTTTGGATGGAGGGAAAACCTTCAACCATTTTATCAATGTGGAGCTGCTTTAGATATTTGAAATTGAGATGGACAAATCTCTCATGCCAAATCTTGCTGGTGTTGTTAGCATGAGACAATAAAGATGTAGGAGGAGAAACAGGTAAGAAATGTGAGAACAAATAAGCTTTGGTAAAGTGATTTGCAATACCTTTCGCTACAACCTTTCCAGTGGATTTTTCTATAATCTCAACTGATTCTGAATCGAATGTAACTCTCTTGGGAGAGCTTGTATGTGTCATCAGGTAAACAAACAACATGATAACAGCAAGGGAGGGCACATAAAAGACATTCTTGAACTCACTGTGCTTCTCTCTGACTGAGCCCCTTCCTTCTGTTGGAATCTAGGAATCATATCCCTTTTTAATGTTAGGCCCCTTTGTCAGTGAAAGAGTAGAGAAAGATTATTTGGAAGAAACCATGTGGTTGGAAGCTCCAGAATCTATTATGTATGCCAACGATGGAGAAATTGTTGCTTTCAAAGCATGACACCTCTTGGTATATTCTGTCTCTAGTTATTCATCAAGACTCTGTGCTCTTGGGGAAGCAATGTTATGCTGCTTGAGAAGATCTTACATTTCATCAATTTCTTTCCTCATACAATGATGTTCAAGATGGTACCCCTTTTCACAGTAAGGACATAACTTCTTTTCAAATTTCTTCTTCTTAAAGTCAGAGGACCCTTCAGAAGCTTCCTTATTTTGTTTAGGCTTCGAATCATATTTTTTTGGCTCCTTATTCTTTGATTTCCCCTTTGATTGCGCTTTGGAAGAGTAAAAAACTAGAAGAGCTTGATCTTTGGATGTCTTCAAGACTCCCATTCTCATCAATTTGTCTTGCTCTTTGATTAAGGACTTGGAAAAAGAATCGAATGAAGGAACCTTCTAATTAGGAAAGATTTCTTGCTTGGAATGAAATATGGAAACAAACATAGAATACTTAGGGCCTAGTTTACTGAGTATGGAAAGGACATTCTACTCATCCTTTTGCTCTATTTCACACTGTCTGCACTAGAGTACTAGAGACTTGAATTTAGTGAAGAATTTCTCAATACTATCAAAACTGCTGGGATGTAAAGATACCAACTCATTCTCCAGAATGTGTCCCCAAATCTCATCTTGTTTGTTAAACAAGCTATTAAGATTCTCTCAGGATTCTTTGGGAGTCCTCAATCCTTCTAGGTGGAAGAGGAGATATCTGAAAATATAAGTACATAAGTACTCGAATGCTTCATCACAATGGTTTAAGAACTTGTTCCCCTCTACTGGCTGATGAGGCTCAGCCTCCCATGCATGTATGATCCTGTGGTAGCCATGCTTGCACAAGGCCAACTGCATATCAATCCTCCAATCAAGATAATTGGAACTTTGTGAGGATCTGTGGTTCAAGACTTTGAGAACTCATAATTGCTCCAGCTGGAAGACTACAAATACTTCACACAAGCTACATAACACCTTTCAATTTCACTACAATAACACAATAAAACATATGAACTGTTAGAATCATGCTTTTCCCCCTGTCATGAACATTTTTTCAGGGTCTGTCATGCCCTATCCACTGCTCTGGATAAATCCAAAGCTAGAAAATCATCATAGGGGATTTCTGTGGAAACCCAACTGCTTCTGATGTTCGATGAGGAGAAATAAGCATGAAACCTGCCTAAGAAGGCTCTAATACCATATTAGAATTTGAATTCCATTTAGATCTTCAAGAATATAGTTCTAATAATGTTTGCTGCAAATAAATGGAGAATGAAGATACAAACTGAACAAAACAAACCACACAGGAATCAAACAAGTATTGCTTAGGAATTTACAGTATCATTCACAATAATAATATCCGGTGTTACAATATTTTACACAGGAAATAATTCAAATGCATGGGGTATGAATTTGAATCTCCCAAGTGGATATGAATTTATCTAACTGAATCTCTAACTCATGGTCTCCCAATCAATATCGGAGTCCAATATCAACTGCCAAATGTCCAACAAACTCTAACAAACTGTGACAACTAGTTAAATTAGTGCAACTGAGTGTGTTACGTGGGAAAAGGCACCTACTCCACATGCATCCATGCATTATTCATGAAAGACATGCTCTAGCTAATTGTTTGAGAACTAACTGAAAGCAACTGAGGACTAACTGAGACTAACTAGTACTAACTCCAACTAACTGAAGTAGGTTGGTGCCGGGACTCCCAGTGGCTCCTAAAATATAGGGATTGGTCTAGGAGGTTCCCAAATTGATGCATGCACAAGCATTAAGTGGTAGTTAACCTCTAGCAGTGTTCCCCACGATCAAGTGGCTGGTACATGTGGCCCCATTGGGCCAAGTGGACCTAATTGTACTAGTGGATCCAAATATTTAATTAAGGTTCCTAAGTTAGGAAATAATTAATCTAATAGACATTTGACCAAGGGAGAATTAATAATCCTAACAAATGAACCATTTCATTTTTATAGAAGCTTGAAGCAGAAAATAACTATTCTTGAAACATGGTTTCATTTTTATGCAAGCTTGAAACCAAAAGGTAAACATTGCTTGAAACATGGTTCATTTTTTAACGAGATTGACATAGAAAACAAACTATGCTTAGGAATGGTTTCATTTTTATGCAAGATTGAAACCAAAAGGTAAAATATGCTTGAGGAGACCTATTTCATTTTTACACAAGCTTGAAATAGAAAATAACGATGCTTGAGGGCTAGTTTTTATTTTTTAATGAGCTTAAAACTAGAAATAAACTATGCTCAAAGACATCTGTTTCATTTTTTAACGAGATTGACACAAAGAAAATGAACTATGCTCATAGACATCTGATTCATTTTTATATGAGCTTGAAATAGAAAAGGAACTATGCTCTCAAGCATATATTTCATTTTGTAACGAGCTTGACACATAATAGGAACTATGCTCACAAACCTCTGTTTCATATTTTAATGAGCTTGACACAGAGAAAATTAACTATGCTCACAGATACCTATTTCATTTCTTAACGAGCTTGACACAGAATGGGAACTATGCTCGCAAGCATCTGTTTCATTTTTTTACGAGCTTGACACATAAAAATTACTATGCTCGCAAACCTGCTCCTACCCAACATGAAATCCAGAGGTTGGTAGGTTTCCCTCTTACATAAGAATCTAGCAACTTAACTCCAGTATGATGTCTAGAGGCTGGACCCATGCCCCCCCATTTTACCTATGATGGGAATAATCTAACTAGAATAAGGGGAAGGAACCACAAGAACATGTGGCACATTCAAAGCAGTCCGATGACTAGGAGTAATGCGATTGTCAGGTGTAACAAAATAAAGATGATAAATGGTCACAATCTTCCCATCATGGGGAAAATGAATAACTCTAAAGAGTGTGGACACTACAACCTTCATGGTGTAAACATAATCACATCCAAGGAGAATATTTAAATCTAAAGGACCTTGGACCACCATAACATCAATACAGATGGTTTTCCCTCCTAATATAATAGGCAAATAAGGAAGAATACCTAAAGGTGCAGTAGGCTAGCGATTAAAAGCCAGTATCTGATTGGTGGATGGCATAAGCTAAGGAGAACCTAAATATTTCCAAGCAGTTGGGGATAAAATACTAATAGAAGCCCCTTCATCAACAATAGTGCAAAGCATCCACCTAGTGGTAACATTCACAACTATTTGGAAAGGAACACTCGAATGAAGATGAGACTCTGTTAGGTTACTCCAGTCAAAGGAAATAACCACATTACTTGGAGGGGATTCTATCGAAATAGAAAAAAATTCCTCTTGTCGAGAACAATTAGAACGAATCATGAAAACTTCAATAGGTTTTAGTTCATTCTCCACTAGAAGAGAAGAACAAGACAGAGATTTGGTCAAAGCGACTACTTTAGTCTTAATACTCTTGGATAAAAGAGTGGGATTAGGTGGAGATGACATCAACTCAAACACTTTAACTTCACTCTTCAAAGGAAGAGTGCGATCAACCATAGATGAATCCAAATTGACCACTTGGAATTCACTCTTGGAAATAAGAGTGGGATCGACCACGGATGAAACTGAATCGACCACTTGGTCAACCAATGGGGGTTCAAGAGAAAAATTGCGATAAATTGTTGGAAGCTATTGTTGAGGAACAATAATATCTTTGAACAACTTAGAAGCTTCATCCATGCGAGGAAAAAGGTAAGTAAGGTGCATGTCCTTACACAATAAGCAAGGATTTCTAACTTTTCCCTTCCAACTCTTAACCATAGAGCCACTGGTTGAGGGGGGATCATTAGGATGATGAATAGAAGCTGATGAAATCGGTTGCTGGGAAACCTTAGACCACTCTTCTAAAACTAGTTCCAGACCATGAAAATATTTCAGAAGGTGATCACCCTTGCAAATCCTACAAGGGAATTTGGGCTTACGTGGTTTTTGGGTGTGTAGATCAACACTCTCTGCACTTGGAGGAGTAATGTGTTGAGACTTGGTTTTTTATTTGTTTTTCTTCTTCTTATCTACCTGAATACTAGTACTACAACTTTCAACAAGTGAAGAGGGAGAAAGGGGAGAAGACTCATGTGGCAAAGAAGGTGAGGGATCAACATGATGTTGATGCTCCAGCGATGAAGGGTTAGTATCGGAAGCAATTGGTGTACATGGGATAACTAGAATGGAGAATAACCAAATAGGTAATCTGATAGTCAATCCAGGAAGGTTTAACATAGCCATTAAAGGAGGACCAACATACCCATATGGAGGGATAACAAAAGTCGTACTTGGCGAAGGAGTCTCTTGGTTGGTAGTGTTGGAAGGAGAAGCCATAACTATGTAACAAAAACTATCTTTATCTTCTAAAAAATCCTAATTTTACAGAAAACAAGCGCTACTCAAACTAAAGTAGCAAGCAAAATATGTGAGAGGAGTGGATTAAAGGTCAGGAACCTCACGAGATTGTCAAATCAACACAACTCACTATATACCACATGGTCCAACAATAAAGCATGGCAAGGAGGATTAGGACCGTCCCTTTCTTGAATACCCGACTACCTAGATGGTACGTGCATAGTGATCTCCCCGAGTGATGTTCTTGATGTATTGCGATGATAGGACACCCAAAGGGCTATACTGAGATGGCCTTAGGATTCCTAAATGTGTATGCCGATATACACAAGGTACGTTGGAGCTCCACTCCATAGTAGTGTGTCTAATGCAAAACCATTCGAAAGGGGCCTTTCGATATACAATTGAGTACATGAAGTACCTTTCGATATACCTCAAGGGTACGTGAAAGCTCGTTCATTATACCAGTGGTACGTGGAAGAAACACACGATCCCTGGGATGTAGTGCAGGAAATAAATGACAGCTCCTATGCTTAAAGATGTTGGAACATGTCTCAACCTATCACACAAATTGGTAAATATTTTATCTTGAGCTAGCGCTTAATTTATCTTGAACGGTTAGGTGGATGCATGAGGTGAGGACATAAAAAGTAAAACCATGCAGTATGATTGTGCAATATTTCACTTTAATTTTCAAGGTATGCCCTACTTAAGGATGGGAGCGAGAGGTTCAATTTATTTGAAACACAGAATAAATACCATACAAAAATAAAACAAACTTTTTTATATGATCTATTCCTAACTACAAACAAACGAAATCTTCCTTTTGAATGGAAAAAGAAGTGAGATCTCTAATGAAAAGAAAGAAAAGATAATTACAAATTTTATACAAAAGTGTTCATATTTTTCAACTAAAGTGAGGATAAACTAATCACAAAATTATACAATAACTTTGTATGGATTTTCACAAGATTTTGAAAAAAGGAAAAAACATACAAAAATCATGTATAACAAATGAAGAAAAACTGAAATGAATCTTTTCTTGTTCTGTTAAAGAAGACAAAAATAAGAGATCTAGCATAACCAAGTTCTATTCAAAGCCAACTATGAACCTTTAAAGACCAAGCTCAATCATAATTCTTGAAAATATGTATGGATTCATACACGCACATAGGGGGGTCCCAAATACTAAAGTTCTTTTTTATTTTTTATTTTTGATTGAGTTTTCTATTCAAAAAATGACATGCAGAGTTCAAACACAATTGTAACTATCTGAAGCATGGATCCCAAATACTAATAACAAGAATTTAAGAATGAAATACCAAACAGGGCTAACAAGAATACCTAGCACCGCAAGTTGAAGGTGTTGAATAGGGAATTACCAACCTGACCACCGCTTCTTGTCCATAGGAACAAAGCGGTGGAACCTCCTATTGCAGGTTCACACTAGAGCATTACCAGCTCCAGTACCACTTTTTGCACACAGAGAAAGAGTGGTGGCACCTCTTCTTTCACACAGAAAAAGGGCGGTGGTAGCTCCAGAACTGCACTTAATATACAATCCATGAATGGTGGCCTAGATGGTGATTTGAAAAATAAAAAAATGTGATACAAGAGTAAGTTATAGACTGCAAAATGAACCCAAACAATCACTAGAAAACCTAGTGAACAAAAAATATGAAGATCCAAAGGCTAATAGAGGAAAATCAATCAAATTCAAAGCATATATACAGATCTATCAATTGAAAAAGTAGATCTACAAATTTAAAATGAAGGTGGAGGTTTCAAGTTATGAAAGATTTAGAATTCGAAGTAGTCCCTAGCAGAGTCGCCAGATGTGTTGCTAGGAATATTGCACCTCTTGTGGAAAAGAGTTGTTCCTCTAGTCTTAATGGTTCAGATCTAGAACAAATGAGTAACACAGAATGTGAGACTCTCCCTAGATATGTTTAAACACTTGAATGGGTGGGCATGCTTCTTCTATTAACAGATGTATTTTCTATCCTTGAAGCTTTTTCCTTTGTTTACCTACAAAAATAGAAGACACCAATAGAAAGTGATAGCATACATGATATAAAAACTAGATCTATGCTTGTGACCAAGGAGTCAAGCAATGCACAAACATGATACAACATATATGGGAAAGAGAAAACATTATTTATGAACAATAATTGAAAATACTAAAACCTTGGTGCCTTGGTGTTGAGAGTCCCATCCAATAGCCCCTTTTCCTCTAGTTTCACCTTTCCTCTAAAGACTCAAGAATGACTTTGATAGAGTTTGGATATGCAACACAATTCTTCATCTCCCCTCCCATGGGGGATGAGCCAGTATTTAAAGGCATGGGAGGATAGGTATGGTTGAGGATCTCATGGGTGAGGTGGAAGGGAGATCCAAAAAGGGAGGATCTCGAGCTCCAACTAGTCCTAAACTATAGGGATGAGGCTCTACAGAGGTGAGCTTCGAGAAGCCTCTCAAAGATTCTCCTTTTGCCTCAAAAACTCAAACACCACTACTTTAATGAAGAAAACATGCAGTGTTTAGGGGGCTAACGCTTCTTGCATTAATGATAGAGGCGGTGGCACCACTCTTTTCTCATGTATCAGGATCATTGCTGACTTAGGTAATGCTTTTTGTCAATGGAAGATGAGCGTTACCAGCTCAAAACAAGGAAAAATTGCAAGGGGATAATTTTCTTCTATCATTTCTTATGGGATAAAATTTGAGGGATTGAAGTAGACCAACGAGAACCTATCTCATAACATTATGGTGACTATATTTTAGTGTAACATGAGTACCTTTAGATTCTGGGATGTTCATATCTTGCGGGTCATCATCATCAGATCCACCTGTCACATTATAACACTCCATCAAGTGGTGGACTGCTGTGCTTCTATGGTTAAATTTTGACATTGACATAGAGATATCTTCAAATATATTCATGTTGATCACTTGCAACAGAGCATCAATCGAAGAATGGTCATTAAAAAAGTCGAATGTGTGTGTAAAGTTAGTAGCTATTTCATCCATTCAAGAGTCCCTCATCGCACCTCAATGGACATGTACCACTTCCTTGGTATCATGTCTAATGCATGTAAAAATGATGAAACCATTCCTGTCACAGGCAGTCCTCCCATGTTGCATGACAATATTTAATGTTCTTAACATGATTAGTAAATCATGTGTACTTCTTTCCAGTATAACTCATCTTCTCTCCAAATTGTATCTCCATCAATTTTTGGCAATGAGGCCAGTCTAAGATAGGTTGTTCATGTACGACCCACCATTTGGCAGGCGTGGATTTCAATGCCAACTGATATTTCCATCAGTTGATGGATTTACATAATCATCCCTTGTAGATGTAATGTTATAAATCCGGTCTAGATAATATCCTTGTCCTACACTAATCACTTGTTTGACATATATCCATCCTTCCAGTGGATCAATTGCTGTGATCACCTGTAGCTTTGAATCTTCAAATGTTAAGATTATTTTCTTAAAATTTATAATTGTTTTATTATCGATCGCTCAGTTGATCCCTAGAAGTGTGGGATATGGATTTGTATTTTCCATGATGTCAATCACTTTGAAATCAACATAATTTTTCAGGCCTTCTATTTCAACGGGCATTTGAGTTAGTCAACCGATAGGTAGAACCTTCATCTGATTCACTAATTAGAGCTAGAAAAGAGATCATACGAGCATCAGATTCCCCATGCTATCCCATGTTTTTCTAGTCAAAATGCTGACATCATAGCTCAAGTCTATAATAATATAATCCATATCATAGTCTCCTAATTTTGCAGTCATTCTTAGTTCACAACCAGTCTTCGGCATTTTCCCAATATGATTAACCCCTTTTTCTGGTTACACCTCTTCTTGGGGTTCTTCTATAAAATATGTCAATTCTGTGACAACATCTTGATTCTTTATCTTGGATTATTTTTAAGAAACTTTTAAATAATCCTTGTAGTTTAATAAAATTTCTGGTTGGTTTCTTTAGAGTAGTTGATCAAATCTTTCAGGAATCCCCAATATTGGTCTTCTTGAAGTTGACGCTTGATTTTTGTTGACGAATTCTTATCACGCATCCAAGAATACTTCATTTTCCTTTTGGACGTTGAATGGTGCTTTCCTTTGTGCCACTGGTCACACATTGAAACAACTAAATGCAACTAAATGCAAAAGTATAAAATGTTTTTCTTCAATTTTTTCAAAATCTTCAAAAACTATAATGCAACTAAATGTAAATTTTGAGCAAGTTCGAATAATCAAAGCATATAAAAAGTGAAATGAGGTATAAAGGATTCAAAATGACCTAATTCAACCAATCAGGGAGAAGACTCGGAGAAAACATGACTTGGAGAAACTATTGAACCCAAAGAGTCCACTAGATCATGGATAATTTTAAGGAACCATACTTATTTAAAAGTGTATAAATGTTGGCAAATATTACCAATTATTAAAACGCCAACTATAAAATGATAGGTGATATTTTTCAAAAAATATTTTAATTTCCAACGATTTTATATCGTTTATATAATAATTTGGCGATTTTTAAGGTGAAAATTTTTTACCCCATCGAAATTGGGCGAAACGAGACTTCAAAAAATGCAAAATGGAGAATCTCTTTTGGGACAAAAACGTTGGAAAAATATCCCACAGGGATAAAATTCACCCCTAAAATGATCCTTGCACTAGATTCACAAAAGAACAAGTGACAAACTGACACCACAAAATGCAATACAAAGTATAACGCATCTAAAGCCATGATCACTGATTTATACACAATCACTCAAACTCATAAACCAAGTAGTAGTACCACCTTCACTTCACAAAATGAAAGAAATTCAAACAAAAGGCTCAAAGGATTGAAAAACAAGCAAATGGTGTGACGCACAAGACTTTGGACTCACAGAGTCATGCAAAAAACAGAAGACTTTCAAACAACTAAAAATTCAAAGAGACATGGACAAGCAAACCCTACCCAACTTTTAGTCTACTACAGGAAACACATGACAATGTCTGCAGGAAACCCGTGTATGACACACAACTATATTATAGAGAAACCCGCGTATACAGGGTCATACATGCGACTATGTACACAAGCAACCCGCATGTACTGCCAAAAAATTTTCAAAGAAAAAGGACTAGCAGATACTTCTGGGAACAATACACTGTAAATCAAAAGCAAGATAAAGAGGACCACACTTAGAATCAGAATCAGAACAAAAACTAGTAAAGGGAACCTACAAGATGAACCCACAGCAGTCTAGACTCCATAGTGGAGTCAACAATTTTGTTTTATAGGACAATACACCCTTGTAACCTAGGGAATGAGGTTACGAACTTACTATTAGAGTTGTAGACAATCAACTTTTACAAAAATTGAAATGAGAATAGGAAGAGAGTTTGTCTTACCCGGTTTATGACGGTTGATCCAATATTGGTCTTCTCTCACTTCAACCTTCTCAAAAGCTTCTAGGGTTGCTTCTCTTCATATGCAAAGAGCAAATTATTCAAGAAAGATCTCATACATATATACATCTGAGGTTAGATGAAACACATATTAATAGTATAAATAAAATCATTCATTAACCAATATACATGAGAAAATCACAATACAAAGATTGGAAGAAGAATTCTCTTTATTAACAAACAAGGAATAGGTGAGAATACAACCCCGCTTCTAACAGAAGGACTCCTCTGCAACCGAGCACTCTAAGTTCTGATGCTCCCAAACTATGAAGATATACCACCATCATAACTTTGCTCTTCAAAAATTGATTTATTAGCCCCATCCCAAGGCCTCTATTTATACATTGGGAAATAGAGTGGTTTCGAAGGTTAGTATGGTTGAGATAATTGGGATAGTTATGGATTAAGGCCCAACTAATCTCATCTAATCATGATTATATTTTTTAATGTCGAATGAAGGTACATGTGAGTGTTTATATAGGCAAGTCACGTATGACATGCTTGTTGCTAAAAGGGAACTCGCGTATGCAATGTACACGCGGGCTGCAATGCACATAGTCGCGTGTGACATGCGAGTTGCAATGCACATAGTTTCATGTGACATGCGAGTTGCAATGCACATAGTTGCGTGTGCAACCCAAAACTTAAAATAAAAATATATCAGGCTGGTCTGGAGATCATTCATCGAAGGTCATGCACATCTATAGTGTTTTGGCCATACCAAGGGTCAGAGGTGGAAATCAAGAAAATGTGCTCATCCAGGAATGCGTCTTCTTCAATTGCTACATCTTCTTCAACTGGAAATTCTGCAATAAGCTCTACAAAAAATAAGGATATTTTTGATTTGGTGGATTGAAAATCCAAGTCAAACTCCTGAAGAATGACTATCCATTTGTTGAATTTGCCTCCTACTATGCGTCGGGACAAGACATATTGGAAAGGATTGACATCCGCCACTAATGTCATAGTCCTTAGTAAGATGTAGTGACGTAACCTCAGAACAACATACACAGCTTCTAAATACCACTTTTCAATGTGGAGTATTGAAGTTCAAGTCCAGCTAAAGCACGGATAAGATAATAGATGACATGCTCTTGGAGCTTATCATCTTCCTAGACTAGCACTACCCCAATGGTCAACTTGGATGGGGCCATATACAATATAAAATCACATGAGTAATCTGGCAGATGCAATAAAGGGGCTGACAACAAAGCTTTATTTAATGCCTCAAACACAAGTTGTGCGGTTTCATCCCATACAAATGGGGTGTCCTACTTCAATAGGCACATGAAACCTTTTGTGATCTTGGCATAATTCATGATAAAACACCAAATAAAGTTATACTTTCCTTGCAAGCTCTAAATTTTCCTGATGGAATGAGGAAGAGGAAGATTTAGAATGGCCTCAACTTTCAAAGGATCCACCTAAATAACTTTGTTAGAAACTATGAACCCAAGCAGTCTACTTGAATCGACATAGAAAACACACTTGTGGGGATTCAAGCGTATTTTGTAATTCCTTCATCGTTCAAAAATTAAGCACAAGTGATCTGGATGATCAATCCTCTTACAAGAATGCACAGGCAGATCATCTTGGTAGGGTTCGACAATAGTGTTGATGTCATGGAAGGAAAAATTCATTGCCCACTGGAAGGTATCCCCTGCATTTTTCAATCCAAAATTAATTTTCTTGTATGCAAATGTACCCCAAGGACAGATGAATGTCATTTTATGTTGGTCTTCTAGCTTGATTTGAATCTGAGTGTGCCTAGAGAAACCATCCATAAACAAAAAACCTCACTCCCCACACAAGCATCAATGATTTGATCTATGAATGGTGTGGGGTAGTTATCCTTAGGACAAGATTTGTTTAAATCATGAAAATTAGTAAATACACGTATCATCCCTTACTTTTTATCAATGGGAATAGGATAAGATACCCACTCTGTCAAAGTGATCGAGTAAATAAAACCATCTTTCAGTAGCTTTTCCACTTCTGACTTAATGGCTGTCGCTTTATGCGGATTGATAGGTCTAAGATTTTGCCGAGCTGGTTTGGCATTAGGATAGGTTCAGATTTCATGTTCGACTATCGATGGATCTATACCTAGAATCTCCTCACATGACCAGGAAAACACGTTGCATAACTCCTTAAATAAGGTCGTATAGATAGTAATATCCTCCAGAGAGCATTTTGCACCAATATATACATTTTCCACAATATTGGGATTCGCAGAGATGTTGATAGGGATAGTAACAGAAATGTTTTCCATATTTCCCTTGGAAAAGATTCCCTCCCTTTATAAGGAATTGATCGGTATATTAGCATCACCTGCCAGTCTCACATGGAAATCTTGAATTTCAATCCTAATTAACTCTGGAAGAAAGTAGGATCTATGATGAAGATCTTCGCAGATCTTATCTCGCTCGCTCATAGCTTCCAAAATGGATTCATCTAAAGGCAAAACCATGTCTAAGCAATTGTCAGTATACAAAGAGTTCTCTTCCCAAGAAGGCATATAGGCTTCTTTCGACTCCTTTGAGACTATAGGAGGAACCAAAACAGGATCAATAGTGGTGTTAACAATAGCTTGATAAGCTACTTCCACTATTGATAAGGGAACTTTAGTTTCATAATGGGAAGAAAAGACTCAAGGATGCGTTCTAGCGACAACCATTGTGATAGACTTCCCTACACTAGTAGAACCTAATTAATTTATCGGGGTTGGGATATCAAATTTTCCCATTAACGATGAATACAATCCATCCCCTAAGCTCTCTGAAGCGATTTTGACCTGATCAACCAATGGCACAGTGGACTCATTAGTTTCCATATGGCCCTTCCAAGTGAAACTGAGTTGGTCAATAGTAACCAACTTCCCTTCGTGTGGAAACACTACCACTCAAAGAATGACCAAGGCAATTGCACACATAGCATAAGTCCAAATTCTCCCCAAAAGCAAGTTATAATACAATGGGGAATCAATCACCTCTACTTGAATAGACACTGCCTTCCCTGCAAACTTAATCTCAAAATCTAGTAGGATACCATGTGGACGAAATGACCTTCTATCGAAAGCAGTAAGTAGGGTGTTTGATGGAACTAGCTCTGGAGATCCAAGAGCCTTCTAGCAAGACAAAGACATGACACATGTGGAAGCACCTTTGTCAAAAAATGACCTTCCAATTGTTTTTCCACCATGGATGACATATATTGACAAAGCCACATGATACGGCAAGTGAATTTTGACATCAAAATACTTAAACTTCTCCATAAGACTCGATGAATCCATGCTAGCTAAGGCTGCTAAGAGTGCATCTCGCTGGGTGGGACAACTCTGTAGCACCTCCAATGCTGACATCGCACAAGTGGTTTGGGCTAAATCTTCAACTACAGAGTAATTGGTTGTATCCCTAGCGTTAGTATTGTGCAATTATTTCTTTAAGACACCTTTTGGTATGTTAGGCATAGGTTCGATAGGTTTCTCGATTGTGAGAGGGTTAGAAGTTTTACCTATAGACTTACCCTTCTCTAGAGCCTTCATCTTAGAGTTCTTGTTTCTAGTCTAGAGTAATGTCTTGGACCAAACCATGTTGATATAATTTTATTCAAGGGCATTAGTAGTTCCCCCAGCTACATTAGGAACTAAAGCTATATTCTGTCCTTGGGGAAATGGATCCTTTAGGACAGCTGGTTGTTGATTTTTGAGTAGCTTCTAAGCTTGATCTATAAGAGGGAATTGATGGGTTAGGTGATCTTCCTGGCATAACTTACAAGGAAATTTCACCTTATTCTTCTCTTTTCCCCCCCCATCTGCATTATTTGTGGGTTTAGGCTTGTTTTGGTTTCCCTCACCTTTCTTCCTTTTTTATTCTTCCCACCGAGATGTTGATTTCCCTTTTGGGAGGATTGAGCAAAAATGTTTGCATTTTAGGGTGAGGGGGTAGCCTTTGTTGCCTCTGCTGTAGACTGTTTAAAAGGAAACTCATGGAGTTTTTTTTCGAAAGACTCTATAGTGGGAGACTTAACTGAACCAACCATGCCATCAACATGGGGTCAAGGCTTAGGTTTATCGACACTATGTGTTGGCCGCGGTGCATCAGGGATGATTTCATATAGAATCCTAGACTGAGATTATATCAATTATAAATGCTAGGCCCTAAGGATAGCCTCTTCCTCATTAGTTAATCCCGAGGTGGATACATCCTTAGATATATACGAAAATAAGGACTTAAGGAACCATTCTAACAAAAAATCAAGAGGGATAATGGCCTTGATGAGCCTCTTCTGCCTTTGCCACTCTTGGATATAATATGAAATGTGAGTGGTTTTCTCCTACCAAAAGGTGTAAAATAAGTCTATGCCAGCATCATACCAGACATGAAGTTGGAAATGGTTAAGGAACACATTGGCTAAGTCCCAAAAACTATCAAACGTAGCAGAGGGAAATTCGATATACCACTTTGCTGCGGCACTAGTCATATTTATTTGGAATAATATCAATCAAATGGTATCAAATGTAAAGGCTGGGTTTCCCCCAACTACTGGTTGTGAAGTAGTCGAACTTCTTTGAAATCTATTCCAACCATAAGCCAGTGGATTTCTCACATGTGGTGCAGTGTATGTGGTTTGAGCTACTCCAATTGAAACTAGAGTCTGGAAAAAAGGAGAAGGTGTCCCTTCACTAAAAAGCAAGAAAGGAGAGCTCATGAATGGAGCTGAAACTAGCGTTTGGAAACCTTGACCATAAGAGTTAGTATTTCCAAAATGCATCCCCACATATGCAGGTGTAGGGCCTACATAAGGATTGGATGGGGGAATGTGCCCCCCATTCCACAGGAAACCCTAGACAAATGAAGAGGATCCAACAGGACCACTCTGAGCAGTGTATGCAAAAGAGGGTGAAGCAGAAGGTGCACTAAGAATTCTAGTGACCACCCCAACAGAAGTGCGTACTACATTTGTGGAAGTGGGTGGTTGAACCACCCGACTACCAGGAGTTAAAGGAGTAGTAGGTATATCTGTTCTATGATTACCAACCAGGGGAGGTGGCACTCTTTTAGCTGGAATAGTTAAGATGATGGTAGATGGACTCTCTCCTACACTAGCCATAAGTCTACTCATAAGAACACCAATCACAGGTGAATTAAATGGATGAACTTGGATGATCATAGGATTGTTTAAGTCACTAAGAGTTGAATTAAATTTTCTTGCAAAATCATCAGCTTGCAAGTATTCTATCTCTATTGTGGTTGTATCAACTTGGTTTGTCCTAAGTTTTGGTTCACCTGTAACTTCACTGATTCCTATCGGTTCGAAAGAACCGTCTGTGTCTAATCTCTGCCTTTGAGGGGGTGGTGGAGGCTCCACTATAGTAAATGGAGGAAGGTTTTGTAACCTTCTTGACCTTCTGAGAGGTTGGTCCTCCACAATTGAAAATTGACTCTTCACACACCCTAAGGTCAGCTAAACACAAACAAACCACACAACAATCACTACAAAATTTCTTAAAGCCAAAACAGACTCAAAGGGTATAAGATATGCTTTCCAAAAGAAAGCAGAGAGATAGTTACTTGGTGTCCCTATAGATTTTCTTAGGCACAAGCGGAGGAATCACCCACCTCCCTCAGACACCTTATACTTGGGTTACCTTCCAAGCCCATCCAAGGTCAATCAGAAACAACCTTCCGGTGTACCTGCGTATGAACCCTAGATTTCAAGGAGACTAAAGGCTACCAAAAGTATAATAATAGTTTGGGGGGATAGTCGCAAGCCTATTTCATACACATAGGAAGGGTAGAAAATCCCAAAACCCTTTCAACACCGGCATCGCACAGGGCCTAAAGGGTGGTATTGACAGAAGTCCGCAGATGCGCAAAAACCTTGGTCTACGCTTTAACAAGGAATCAGAGGGTTATCTCTTCAATCCAAGCCTCCACACAACCTCGTGATTAACTCCTGTTTGAGAGGATCTTCCTAGATACAATCAACATAGAAGAGGGTTTACCTATTGATTGGCCAACTACGTCTGAATTTAAACACATGTGGAGAGTTGAAACTCCCTATTCCACAAGTTTAGCCTAAGCTAGTTGGTGTAGGACCCTATAAAATAAAACTTACTAATAATTTTTAAATTATATCGTTCATTTTAGAAGGTTTTTTTTAGTCAGACGTAAATGGCATGAAACACTGTGGTGCTATAGACTCGATACGAAAAAGAAAAATGATGTATAAAGCAAATTTCAAAGTAAATTGTAACTACTTAAACCAAATTTCTTTTCTTTTTGCAAATATAAGCTAATGAAATTAAACTAAATACGAGAAAACTAAGACTTCTTTTTATAATTTTTGAATTTTATTTGAAAAAATACTGAAAAGAAACAACTAAATGCAACTAAATGCAAAAGTATAAAATGTTTTTCTTCACTTTTTTCAAAATATTCAAAAAATATAATGCAACTAAATGCAAATTTTGAGCAATTTTGAATAATCAAATCATATAAAAAGTGAAATGAGGTATAAAGGATCCAAAATGACCTACTTCAACCAATCAGGGAGAAGAATTGGAAAAAACTTGACTTGGAGAAACTATTGAAACCAAAGAGTCCACTAGATTCACAAAAGAACAAGTGACAAACTGACACCAAAAAATGCAGTACATAGTATAAAGTATATAAATCTCTGATAACTGACCTAGACATAAGCACTCAAACTCATAAACCAAGCAGGAGGACCACCTTCACTTCACAAAATGAAAGAAATTCAAACAAAAGGCTCAAAGGCTTGAAAAACAAGCAAATGGTGTGACGTACAAGACTTTAGGCTCACAAAGTCATGCCAAAAATAGAAGACTTCCAAGCAAATAAAAAGACAAAGAGACAGGGACAAGCAAACCCTACCCAACTTTTAGGCTACTACAGGAAACTTGCGACTGTGTATGCAGGAAACCCACATATGACACATGATTGTCTTATAGAGCAACTTGTGTATACAGGGTCATACACACAACTGTGTACACAACTAACCCGCATGTACTGGAAAAAAAATTCAAAGAAAAAGGACTAGCAGAGACTTTTAGGCACAATACACTATAAATCAAAAGCAAGATAAAAAGGACCACGCTCAGAATCAGAATTAGAACACAGACTGGTAAGGGGAACCTATAGGATGAACCCATAGCAGGTTGGACTCTCTAGTGGAGTTGCCAGTTCTGTTGTATAGGACAATACACCCTTGTAACCTAGGGTCTGAGGTTACCAACTTACTATTATACATGCAGACAATCAGCTTTTACAGAAATTAAAATGAGAATAGGAAGAGAGTTTGGGTTACCTGATTTATGATGATTGATCCAAGCTTGGTCTTCTCTCACTTCAGCCTTCTCCAAAGCTTCTAGGGCTTCTTCTCTTCACCTACAAAGATCCAATTATTCAAGCAATATCTCAGAGATATATATATCATAGGTTAGATGAAACAAATATTAATAATATAAATAACATCATTCATTAACCAATATACATGAGAAAAGCACAATACAAAGATTGGAAGAAGAATTCTCTTTATTAACAAATAGGGAATAGGTGAGAATACAACCCAGCTTCTGAAACAAGGAATCATCTGCAACTGAGGACTCTGAGTTCTGCTACTCCAAGACTCCGAAGATATACCACTAGCATAACTTTTCCCTTCAAAAATTGATTTATTAGCCCCATCCCAAGGCCTCTATTTATACATTGGGAAATAAAGAGGTTTTGAAGGTTAGGATGGTTGAGATAGTTGGGATAGTTATGGATTAAGCCCCAATTAATCTCATCTAATCATGATTTATATTTTTTAATGTTGAATTAAGGTAAATGTGAGTGTTTATATAGGCATGGCGCATATGACATGCTTGTTTCTTGAAGGAAACTTACGTATGCAATGTACACGTGGGTTGCAATGCACATAGTTGCATGAGAAATGTGAGTTGCAATGCACATAGTCTCGTGTGCAACCCAAAAATTAGAATAAAAATATATCAAGCTCATATGGAGATCATGCATCAAAGGTCATGCACATATATAGTGTTTTGGCCAATTAAATCCTAATTGTCCTTTTGTAAACTGACATAATGAATGTCACCACTTGGACGGAGAAGTGCCATTTTGGCTGATAACACACACGGCTTCACATAGAAACCGATGTTGCTCTGGGTATTCTAAATTATTTCCATTAAATATTGGTAACTTAATATCGTTCCCGACCATTATATTCCTTTTTGGAACTGCTTGGTTGGTGGGACTCCCTTGTCTGTTATTACCACAACTACTGTTACTTTGACTAACAAGCCCTATGGGAGATGATTTTCTATATCTTACCTCCGGAGATGTACACGGAGTAGTTGGTATGGTATAATTGCACCCTAGATTTGGATATTCTTCTTCTTCTTATCTTTTAGGTATAATATGGTGTTCCTCTTCCTCATCTTAAGAACCCTTGTTAAAGTGCGGCACCAAATCATAGTCTTCCATTTTAGTCATGCTAGAACTTCCTCTTCCAATTGTTGTACTTATCCTCTTTCCCGAATAAAATATTCTTCCACTCCTTAGACGTATGCTTTGTATTTCAATTTCAGTATCACCATGAAACATCTCATCTTACTCTTCTCCATTTTTATCGAACTTATCTTGTGACATATCCTAGGTTTCTATGCGCAAATCCTTATTCTCTAGACTCCATTCTTGATATCCCTTTCTTGCATATAAGCATACTGATCCAAACCTTTAAATATGTAAGGTACCGTCCTCTTGGTCCTTGGAAAAAATTTACTTTTACCTCATTGTATGATTTTGTTGTGTCAACAACAATTTCAATGATATATCCTTCCAAAGTACTGTCAACCCAAAAATCAACCTCCATAGATATGGGGTTGCTAACACTTTTCAGCCACTAAATCAGCTAAGGACTCAAATCTATCAGTTCTCCGCCTTGAAAGTTTCTCCACTAGGTTTCTAGCCTCAAAAACCATTCAGACAAGAAAATAGGGAATCCACAAAAGAAAATATCATGAATATATATATAGAGTTATCACTCCAAGCACTCAGTTGAATTCAACCTATATCCTTCACTTTCTTTCTGTGCAAAATCTATTTCCTTAGAATCCACCCAATCTTGAATTTATGGCTTCGTCGAGTGCCACAACATAAACCCACTAAAATGGTTTATGGTCCCGACAACGAAACCATTTGTTGGATTTCTCCTCTGGTTGACCCTGGTCCATATCCTTGGTCATCAATAAAGACCCATTTATTGGCCCGACAGAGCAGGGATCAACTAGAAACACCTATGACGTTTGATGCAGTCTCACTGAAGATATCCTTATGGGTAACTGCTAGAACCAGGTTTTTGGAGTTAAGTGGGGATTTCTACTCTCACTATATCTTATAACAACATTGTACCGAAGTCATGGTTTATACTTCTTACTCCTTTTCTATTCATTAAGGTTAACAAGATATTTACCAGTCGACACATCTTGCAGCATTCAACATAAGGCCATATTAAACAATGCGACACATACTTACATGATATTATTCATAAACAGAAGGGATGTGACACATTCAGATCTACTTATTCACAATATGCATTTATTTAACATAAACACATCAATCAAGATGTACAGATAAACTAGTTAATATGGAAACCCATTTGGGAAAAACCATAAAGGTGCTCTTCATATGGTATGATAAATAGATTAGAACCTTCTCTTTGCACACTTAGCTTGCAGACTCTTTCTAAGTTTTCTTTAAAACTTATAAAGACTTCTCTCCTCTCATGCTCTCTAGGTTCAGGTGTAAGTACTTCTCCTCTACTTTTCCTAACAGTCAACCTACACACAGCTTGGATCAGTTCTATTAGATAAAAAAACTCTCTATTATTCTCTTCTCAACCTACTAATGACTGAAAAAATAACCAATTAACTAACATTAGTAAAATCAAAAACTAACAACAGTCCCACACACAACTTAGGCTCACCCTTTTATAGCATTCCACCTGCCCTAATCAATCGCCTCTTTCATGTTAGGAAAGAGGATTCCATTTCTTTATCGTACATTTAGTTACAACTGACAATAGGCATCGTCGACCCAAAATACAATGATGCTTTATTACCAAAAGCATGCTTTATCCTAATTGGCTCCTTAACCATGATCAACTAAATTGTCCTTTTCAATTACTTGTCTCTTCTTCTATCACAGTTCCTTCAGTCATGGCTACTCTTGTTGTCAATCCTTTTGTCATGGCTTCTCTCTAGTCACAACTTCTCTTTCTTTATTGGCTGCTCTTTTGTCGCCTTTTCTCTTCTATCGCTTCTTCTCTTCCATCGTTTCCTTCTCTCATGTCCCATCTTCTCTTGCAACTAGATTCTTTATCTTCTCGAGCAGAATTTTGGATGAATTCTGCCTGACTTATCATAGGGCCAACAAAGACTAATAAGTAAGAAAAAAATTACAAAGAAGAGGTGGGAAAAATAATTCTTTTCAACATAAAGAATAAAAATAAAAATTAAAGAATAGAATTCATAAAACCACACATAGTTTTATGAAATATCCCAAGGTTTTAATTACTAAATCTAAATTATAAAGGAGTTTTATAAGGTATTCTTTAAGGAAAAAGCATCCACCTCCTCATCCACCATGTCCTCCTCTTCCACCTTCATCATAATCTAATCCTCTACTCTGTTGGACCTTCCTTTGGATCCTACATCATCATATCCTCTACTTATTGACCAACCCATTGGTCCTACTCACCAACCCAACCATCTACTAGTTCCTACTTCACCCATTTCTGTTTTATAGATGCTCATAGATGGTCATCCAATTCATCTTGTTGGGCCTATCCTTCCTTATCTTAGACCTCTTTTTCTTTCTAGTATATGTACCGATGCATCTAGATTTTCTGGCAGAGGTGCTGATATTACCTTGACTCTATTGGTGGAGACAAAAATTCATCTAGCTCTAGTAGGAGAGATATTAATGATGTCTCTGCTGGTGGAGGTGGATCAGATACGTCATAACAGTTATTACAATGGAGATATATTTATATTTGACATATTGTATCATGCCTTTGATGTTATATATGTTCATAGATATATATAAACTACATTTTTCATGTTTATGTTGATTTTTATTTATTTATGTGGTGAAAATGATGATCATGGAACGTTAATTATGTTTATGTGTATTATTAGTTATGTGTGTTAGATGATGTTTAAATATGTTAGTTGTATATATGTAATGTAATATTTATGATGGTATGTTCATGTTTGTTTTTGATTTTGTGTTAATGATGGTATGATGGAATATATGATGGTGTTTATTTTTATGTTTCTTAAATGTTGATAATGATAATAATGGTATGTTTATGTTTATGTTGTGAAAATGATGATGATGCATTTACGTTTTTGTTAAAAATTATGGTGATTTTTGTGTTAGTATGATGATGTTTATGTTTGTTAGGTGTTGAAAATGATGATGATCATATGCTTATGTACTGAATGAAATTTGTACTATTCAAAATCATGTGGGTCTTTGATGTAGGAGAATCCTTCTCTCCATCCAAGGACAATCCCAATGTTTAGATCATACCTAGAAGGGGTCTTCATTTTCTAATGAATGGTTCTTTAATGTAATATTGTTTTCTAATGAAGTGTTCTTCTAGATAGGTGGCGAGTCACTAGGTGAGTGATGAGTCATGTAACTAAGCCCATGTTAAATGGTAGCATTTGATAAGGGTCAAGGCTCTCATGAGAGAGTAATTAAGATAGGGTTGATTATGTTGCTAAAATTAGGTTTTAGTTACTATGAATTAGGAGCGTGTTTGAGTTTATTGAGGATCTGAACCATAATTGGTTCATGAATACGACTGTATATATGTATGTGATCCTTTGAAGCAATAAAGGTAGCCAACTAATGTAATATATGGCTAAGGGGTAGCCAAACAATGTAAATATGGCTAAAAGGTATCCAAATAAGGTAAATATGGCTATAGGTGGCCAAATAGTGAGAAATTAGGCCATGGACACGGATAAGAGTTGTATTAGGCCTATAAAGATTAGAACATAGAGTATGTATCAATGTAAATATACAGGTTCCTTGTATTGAATGAAGGAAATCCTATTTCGGCATATCTCTATGTAATTGCAACTATGTATGACTGTATGATTTTATGAGTTGAATGCTTGAATTAACCTCTGTTAATGGTTGACAGGTCTCTATGTGTTGTATTCTAAATTTAGGGATTTTGAGAGTGGAAGGTTTCAAATATTGGTTGATGGATCTCTGTGCATGAAATGCATGAATAAATACTATGTCATCGATCACTGTCAAGATCGATGTTCCTTTGTAAACATTCTGCAGAGGTGAATTTCAAAATTGAACCAGGAAGAGTTCAAGGATGTTGGACAAAGATCAATTGAATGATAGTCTGATCAATAGACATCGAGTTGTATAGGTCATAGTTAAAATTGGATAATCTATATTAAAGGAGAAAGGATGGATCAACGGTGGAAAAATATTCACGAAGTGAACTTGTATGGGAGATACACGATCCGCTAAAGAAAAATGAAGCTTCACACTTGATAGCAGATTGACGGATGAGATCAAAGTCGCAAGGGATCAAAGACTCTCACAAGTTGTGGAAATATATTTGTGGAAGGAAATTGAGAAATCCCATTTCAGGAAAAGTTGAAGGCATGTCCACAATATTTATTCCACAACCTGACTGCGGAAAAAGACTTGCAGAAGGAAAAATGTGGAAGCCCCTTTTTGGGAAAGGTGGTAAGGTGGATCCACAATCCGCAATATAATTTCGAAAAGGAGCATTGCAACCACATAATTGCAGAAGTCAATTTTGGAAAACTGGAAATTGCATACCCGCAATCTGCAATCCACAATTGCATAAAGAATCTTGCAGAAAGGAAATTGCAGAAGGAAAGAGAATTGCAGAAAAGTTGTTGCAGAAACTCAATTGCAAAAAGATTGAGTTGCTGAAAGACAGAGGTTGCGGAAGTAAGATTATGGAAAGCTAAGTTGTGGAATCAGAGCTGCACAATAGAGTTACAAAAGAAATATCAATCTGAGTAGTAAGATTTAGATATTTCTAAATGTAGAGCAAATAAATCCTAGAACACATTTGGGATATCGCAATTTGGGGTTCCTCTTATGCATCATGTGGGATCAGAGAAAGAAGATATTTAAGGTTGAGGGCTCTACATCAAGTGAGATATCAAAGCATAAGTTTGACAAGTTTCTATGAGTACTCATGTTGATACCATCAAGTGGTATTAGAGTAGAAAAAGAATTCTGTGTGGAGGTATCAGAGTATAGAATATTTTGCGCGAAGATTGTTAGAGATAAGATGAGAGCCAAGAGGAAAATTAAATTCTGATTTTTAATTTATGTTAAAGTTGAATACTAACAATTGTGTTGAGAGGATTAGTTAGGTGAGAGTATTTAGAATTGATTTGAATCAATAATTGCAGAAAAGGGAAATGTTTTTAGCCAACTATACAAGTGGAAAAGTCTTAAAGGTATGGAATAATTGATGTTTTATTTAACTATGGTTATAAGAATTTGTTGAAACAAACACGAAAGGTTTGATAAAAGCGATGGAAACTAGAGGATAGGTATCAAGGAAAATTTTATTCTTAATTAAGAGTTTGTAAACTCTTCTTAGAGGAAAGAGAACTCAATGGAAGAACCTAAGAATCCAACAGAGGTTGGACAATAAGGGAACAAGTTGAATGTTCTCAAAGGAGAAGTGGATCTATAGAATCCAAAAGGAGAAAAGGAGGTTTCTCAAGAGGTTCTAGAGGAGAAGAACCAAATATACCAAAAGGAAAATCCCAAGAAGAGATAGCTTATTGAGGTATAGTAGAAGGTTTGAAGACTTGTTGAGAGGAGGATTCGAAGCATTCCACAATTGAAAAAGATGAAGTTCACAGAATAAAAGAAGATGGAGATGATGAACATTGGAAGTCCTTTCAAAGGTTTAAAGAAAAGACACAATAAAATAAAATATGTCAAGGTAGAATACATCAACAAGATGAGTTAAGAGGAGTATGACAGAGAATTAGTTGGAATAGGATTGCAAATTATTCGTTTGGAGATGCTGATACATAAAGAGAACCATAGGTATGGTTGGATCATGAAAAGGAAAGTGAGATGGAATTCACTACAGGTGAAGCTAAAGAAAAATATGTCTACTAGGTTGAAGGAATAACTCATCATAGTTGAGTTTGAGATGGGTGTTTTGGTATGTGAACCAGAACATCGCCCATTGTTGGGAGAATATATGAGTGAGGATGCAGAAAAGGAGAGACTGGTTGAAAGTCTCGTGGATTCTGTAAAGAGTACAAATCAACTTATGTAGGAGATGACTATGAGGCCAAATGAGATCAAGATGTATTATCTTTTTGAGTCTGATGATTTGTTTATCATTACATTTTTTATTTCATATGATAGATAGTCTTTTTAAATTGTATTGAAATTTGATGAAGTCAAATATGATGAAGAAAGTCTCTCAAATGAGGAAAGGTCTGAAGTATTGCAACAAAGGGAACTCATAGATGAGTTGCTTGATGGAGGAACACAGTCAATTGGAGATGATATGAAGATGAAAGAAGAAAAATAATGCAAAGACATTTCTATAGGGAAGAATCAGAATTACATTCTGATGAAGGAAAAAGTTGAACAATTACCTTGGACTGGCATGAAGTTTGAAGGAAAAGAATACGCGCTTTCCAAAATCATGATAATAGAATATAATTATGTTGTAGTAAGAGATGAAATGTCATCCTATCAATATTGTATGCAACCTGTAGCTCAGAATATTGAAGAAATTGATGATAGTCGAATTTTGATGTTATGTTTAGACCAACACAAAAAGAGGATTTCAGAGAAAATATCAACAAGGACTTCAGAGTCTCATGTTTTTTAAACTGATTTTTGGCGTGTGTTTGCAGGTATTGAAGAAAGTGAAGACAGACAGATGAAGAAATATTTCGTCACAAAGGCAGATACCATATTGTCTCAAAAGGGTGATTAGTACCTATAAGAACTTGTTGTTGTAGAGTTGGATAATGAAGACAAAAAGAAACTTTCTAACCCCAGAAAGTATGATGAAGAGTTAGAAATATTGGAATATTGGTTGATTAATCCAAGGATTGATAAATATGACTACTTAATTCTTGGTTGCAGCGTTGGAAAGGAGAATATAGAAGGTCAAAAAATTAAAATGTCTAGTGAGCCAGTGCATAGCATTAGAGAGTCAGGAGAACCACAACAGTTTCAGAACAAGAAGATGCAAGTGTACCAGCCAACGGACAAACTGGACATGGAGATTGAAGAATTAAGGATTCTGATGGTGAAGGTGTCTCAAAGAAGGAATGAATAAATAATGAAAATTTTCATCAGCAAAGCAAAGAAACAAAACAACAGCAGGAGACACATGATAGAAGAAGATTGTAGAAGCAATGCTAGTGGAACATTGCAACAAAAGGTATGGAAGCCAGGAGAATTACAACTAGTAAGAAGACACTAGAACAACGATGAAGCAAATTGAAAAAGTCAACACAAAGTTTGGATCTAGGCATACTGAAGATGGAAGGTTATGAACAGGAGGTCATATTTATTTATTCCTGGGGTGTCTGATGCAGGAGCATCCTGCTCTCCATCCAAGTACAATCCCAATGTTTAGATCAGACCTAGAAGGGGTCTTAATTTTGTGAATGAATGGTTCTTTAATGTAATATTGTAAATATGCTTGATTTACAAGTATTTTTCTAGATAGGTGGTGAGTCACTAGGTGAGTGATGATTCATGTAAGTGAGTTATGTAACTACACCCATGTCCAATGGTAGCATTTGATAAGGGTTAAGGATCTCATGAGCGAGTCATTGCAATAAGGTTGATTATGTTGTTAAAATTAGGTTTCATTTACTATGAATTAGGAGTGTGTTTGAGTGTATTGAGGATATGAACCAGAATTGGTTCATGAAACTGATTATATATATGTACATGAGCCTTCGAGGAAATAGAGGCAGCCAAAAAATGTAGCTGGCTAAGGGGTAGCCAAACAATGAGAAATTGGGACAAGGACACTGGTTAGAGTTGTACCAGGTCTATAAATATCAGAACGTAGATTCTGGATCAATGTAAATATACAGATTCCTTGTATTGAATGAAGGAAAGCCTGTTTTGACATCTCTCTATGTAATTGCAACTCTGTCTGAGTGTATGATTTTATGAGTTGAATTCTTGATTAAGCTTTGTTAATGGTTGATAGTTTTGTGTGTGTCATATTCCAAATTTAGGGATTTTTAGAGTGGAAGGTTACACATATTGGTTGATGGATCTCTATGCATGAAATGAACGAATAAATCCTATGGCATCAATCACTGACATGATCGATGTTCCTTTGTAAACATTCTGCAGAGGTGAAGTTCAGAATTGAACTAGGCAGAGTTCAAGGATGTTAGACAGAGATCGATTAATCGATGCTTTGATCAATCAACATAGAGTTACAGAGATCATAGTTAAAATTGGATGATCTAGATTAAAGGAGAAAGGATGGATCGGCGGTGGGAAAATATTCACGAAGTGAACTTGTACGAGAGATAAGAAATCAGCTAAAGAAAAATTAGGTGATGCACTTGATAGCAAATCGATGGATGAGGTCAAAGCTGTAAGGGATCGATGGCTCTCAAAAGTTGCAGAAATAGATTTGTGGAAGGAAATTATGGAATCCCATTTCAGGAAAAGTTTAAGGCACGTTCGCAATTCGCAATCCGCAACCCGACTGCGGAAAAAGACTTGTGGAAGTAAAATTACGGAATCCCCTTTTTGGGAAAAGTGGGAAGGTGGATCCTCAATCCAATGGTAGAAAGGACCATTGGGGCTGCATAATTGTGAAATTCATTTTTGGAAAACTTGAAATTGCATACCTGCAATCTGCAATCCGCAATTGTGGAAAGAATCTTGCGGAAAGGTTCTTTTTGAAAGGAAATTGCAAAAGGAAAGAGAATTATGGAAAAGTTGTTGCAGAAACACAATTGAGGAAAGATTGAGTTGTAGAAATACTGAGGTTGTAGAAGTAAGCTCGTGGAAAGCTAAGTTGCGGAATTAGAGTTGTACAATAGAGTTGTAGAAGAAATATCTGGCTGAGTAGTCAGATTTAGAGGTTTACTAAATGTAGAGCAAACTAAATCCTAGAAATAATTTGGGATATGATGATTTAAGGTTCTCCTCTGCATCAGTCTTTAAATCACCAAGTTTTTAGTTAGTTGACAAAAATCACAAATCGCATTGTAAATTATGGATGATTTTGTGGCAACTCTATGATTTATGATTGTTGTATAATTTGCCACGACATCATGTTTATAAATTTTTTTTTAGTTTATCATAGTATTATACACACACACACACACACACACACACACACACACACACACACACACACACACACACACATATATATATATATGTATATATGTTTATTTGTTTCAGCTATATGTTGAGCATTACAAAATAATATATAATATGATTTTTAATAAGGAAATTAACTAGTCATCATATAATGTTATGTATAACTTAATTATCCATTCAAATGATAAACATAAACAAATCTTGTTTATCTAATTTATAAGTCTAATTGACAAACATCATAAGAAAAATTCAAGTATTACCATGTAATATTATTATAATATATGGATATGAACATGAACATCGAAAAAAATGTAAATATGAACATCAATATGACCTATCATTTTATCATTGAACATTTTAAACTTTTTGACAATAACTCACTTTGCAATGACAAATATCAAAGCTCTAATTGGAAGAAAGACAAATACTTAATTAATAAAACAACATTTCTCTGAATTGTAAACCCAAAATTTGCATTCTCCAAACTTATTAATTATTGTTAATCATGATGATCTTCATTATATATAATAACTTTAGTCCACATTCAAGGAACACATTTTATACCCTTTAATATTGAGGTTTAAAGCTAGCAAGTGTTCAAAAATGTGAAAATTAATTATTGATGTAACAATGCTATCATTTTTAAAGGATTGTTGTATTATTTTGCTAAGATTATTTTTTGCAAATTTTATTTAATAACATTATAATATTTTTGAATTGAATAATAATTTTAAAACTATGCAAGATTTAAGATATCAAATATACAATGAATATATCTAATTTCTAAAATAGTATAGATTCATATTAGTTATATATTTAATTATATTAATATAGGACTATGATGGTATAAATGTATATTAATTAATAAAATCTAAATCAATTATTATTTATTGATACATATATCAAATATTTTTAGTGAAATATATAACCATGGCTTTAGTTTACAAATCAAAACTACGTACCTATTTACAAAGCATAAAATAATGTGAATAAATACTAAGCATAAATCTAATTTGTTAACTACTTCATATAAATCCTTATTATCTCAACCAATTCTAAGATGGAGTTTAACCTCCTAGAAATATAGATATGCAGAAATTCAATCCAACTCAATTAATATAACATATTTACTTAAAGCCATTTTTTGTCATTAAAAACAATTGCGAACATTATAACAAAAGTGTCATAAATTAATGCAATTCTAATTCTTAGAATTATAATTTATAACAAAAACATCAAGAAATACATAGATTCAAATACTAATGGAGAAATTAGAGACCACCTTAAATTTTCTTGTAAATTGCATTGTTATTAAGGCCATAAATTAAGTCATTGTAGAGCACCTTAATTTTTCTTGTAAATTACATCGTTATCAAGGCCATAAATTAATTGAACTTAATCTAATCATATAATAAAAAGCATTATGTTAATATAACACAAATGTCATAAATGAACGCAATTATAATTATTAACAATATTTATATAAAAAACATCACAAAATACAAGCTATATTGCAATATTAATATGGAAATGATAGAACACCTTCAAGTCCAAAAGAATATGCTAGCCTTTACTTTCACAAAAATAAATTAAAATTGAATCATGTAAGTTGTTTTCATGGTGTATTTATATGTATACACAAGACATAATATGAGTAATTTGGACATTGAGATATAATCATTCCATAAAATCATAAATTACTTGTTATATTTTTATCAATTAGACAGTATTATCTAGGATATTATCTGAGAGAATAACATGCACAACAATCAATCACAAGAGACAATAGACACAAATATTTTCCTCGAGGAAACCATAAAGGAGAAAACCCTGCAACTTCCTCAGAGATAGAATGAGCACCAACGGAATCAGTAAAACCCAAAGACAAAAATATGATCTCCAACAATTGTTCTCTCTCTCACTTGAGCAAGCTTCTTCTATCTCAACTATGCGCTATAGCTGAGTGAGTGTGTGTGACAAATAGAGAGGCTCACTCTCAATTTATACTAGTATCCGACTTGACAATAATTTACCAGGGCCAATTTATCTAGGAGAGTCTAATAACCCTAGTGCCCCACAACTGTAGGGACTTTACCCCCGACTTACAAAGGAGGGTTAATCTCTATGAGATTACATGACTTGATTACATTAATGAATATCCCTATAGGATCATTGGGGACCAATGAAATACAATATATGAAATATACAAGTGAATACATTCCAAAGTTACAAATACATCAACAATCCCTCTTAACTAGGAAGGTATTCTCTTCACACAATTCATCATCACAATTCTTCTTCTCTAGATCATCATCAAAGATGGATCATCATTGTATCATCATCATCACTTCTTCTACTATATTGATCAAATTGTGCTATCTCTTAATTCTACTTGTCACGGGAATTTCTACAGATCCAACCCTTTTTCATGCATGTTGTAGGCCTAGCCTCCATGTAGGTATTCATCTTCTTCAGCACTTATATATGACCATGGAAGTGTTGCCACCTTTCACACACCTGGTTCACGTGGAAAAAATGTCCAAGCCACTCGGTGTGTCCTTGGGGGAAAGTCTCGAGTCAAGGCTGTCACCTTGTTCTTGAATCCTCCGTTTAGGCTCAACTCCTAACGGAGCCAAGGGGGGTAGACCCTATTAAGTTACTAAGGAGAATTACTTAGTGTTGTGATGTTTAAACTGACTGAGTTATTTAGGAGTTTACAATTTAATATAGATAATCACAGATGTCAAGATGTAAAAGATGAACACACGAAAGCACAATACTGAGACACAATATATATATAAAGCAAGAAATTAACCAGTGCCTTAGAAGGGAGTCAAAATAGAATCAATATGCTTGCATGTGCTTGGAGTGAATGTTTTGCGATTACCTCTTGGTATGTTTTAAGTTAAATGTGACTCTAGATATACTCGAGAGTACTTGCAGTATGTCCAAAACTAAACCTTCACGGCTACCCGCAAGGAATATGTGGGATGAAATGGAGTCTCTGGGGCTATTGTTCGTAACACACCCGTTAGGGTGTGACAGAGATCGGCTCCCTGAGGTCACTTTTCAGAAGTTTTTGCTTCCTTTGGGTATTTTTCCACCGTAGAGGTTTGATCTAGGTGTTGGATTTTCACTTGATGGTTTTGTCAATTGGGGAGAGTGAGTCCTAATTATGCTAGTCACCCAAGTGCTTTTGATACAGCTTGACTGATCAGATGAACCGCAGCCAAGTGTAGAGCATACACACTGGAGTCTTGTAAATTTTAATAAGTTTTAAACTGGGTGTTCTTGTTTAAAAGAGAACCCTCCAGGAACCTCTTTCAATCCAAGTGGATCTCAATCAGGGAATCGAGGAGGGGTTAATTTTATGATAGCTGAAAACAAATTATTGAAAATAAAATAGATACACGATTCTAGTTTTCTAATTAGTCCTATCGCGAATCTCTTTCCCCTTTCGGGTCAATCAAGAAATCGTGGGGTAAGTATTATGATTACTTTGAAAAACAAAAAGTGGAATATGAAATTAATACTAAAATCAAGTATACTACCCTGAAAATTAGATCAATGCTAGTTTAAAAAAATAAATGAGCAGAAAGTGATGAAAAGGACACCGACACAAATCCCCCTAGGGGGGATGGGGAATGGGCTCGAAAGAGCCTATTCCAAAAATAATTTTATTTATTATTGATTACAATATCAGTGAAATAAACTATCAAAAACTTCTTGGTCTTTATATAGGCTGAAACTAAGATCTTACAACTTTGTAAAAATTTTAATATTTTAGTGAAAAGGGAGACCCCTCGGGGGATTTGAATGCTCCTGAGGCCACTTCGGACAGCAGATTCCTTTATTTTCCGTCATCCCTGATAAAATACAGCGAAAATTTTAGAATAAAATATTCCGAAAAGCACTTTAAGAGTACCTTTGGATCAGCCTACCTTATCTAAAAAAAAATGAAGTTAAAACTAGCTAAACAGGCGAAAAAGGAACCAAGGAAAGCAAGCTTTCCTTGGGATATTGGCTTGTTGTTTGTGAAGAAAATGAAATATGCACTGATATTTGCAGAATATTAAATTTTATAACAGCGAAAGGAAATCTAATGCATGTGATCTACCAGTTTTCTTTAAATTTTCATGCAAAAAGACGATTTCCCTAAAGCTAGATCTAGAATGCTTATGAAACTCTTTTAAGTGCAAGATCTAGACTATAGGCTTTGATAAGATAGATCTATGTTGGAATTAATTTTAATATGATATATCTAAGCAAAATCAAAGCTACGAACAAAGTAACCGGGTAAAAATGTTGATTTTTTGTAGAAATGAGAAGAAGAGGAGAGAAGATCGGATCGTTGCTTGAATGGAGCAAGCTGAAAGGAGGCCCTTTTGTGGAGTGCTGAGGGACAGAGTCTTGAGCTTATTGGATAGGAATGGTGTCAATATAGATCCACACCTTCATCCAATCGGGAACCTGCAACTAAATAACACAAGCCTGCACACACCTCGTGAGATCTGGATATAGATGTATAAAGCAACAAAAATGAAAGATCATGCCAAAATAACCTTATTTAAGCATATAACTGAAATTTTTGAGCATACATCATATGGATAAACAAGATCAAGCAATCTAGCTTTCCTAGTTTACACCCTTACTAGATTTAGCTGAATCCTTGAAGCCAGAACACAGAAGCAGCACAGAATTTGGCAAGAAATTGCAGCTACCACATCAGCAGCATAACACTGAGAATCCACACATTCACATGCACTACACAGTATAGCCTCCAAAGCTTCTTTATTCACAAATGATGATCAAATACAGAGTTACAATGGCAATCCCTTCAGTCTAGCTCTAACTAGTTTAGAAGAGGGAGCCTCAACCAGGATATATACAAAACACAGGCCATCCAGCCCAGGGGGGAAAAAATCCCAAGGAGATAGACCAAATATGCTGATGGAGAGTCCATCAATTCCTGATCTGTGTCTAACTGAGCCAGATCTAAGTCTCACTGAGTGCATTTTTCAATCGGAGAGCTGATCTGACTGACACCTCAACCTCTTGACTGAAGCATCCACCAAAACTCATCCAGATAAGCCAAAACATGTTGAGGAGAGAGGAAGGGCGAAATTGCCCATAAAGGATGCTAAAGATCAACTCTGGATCTGATTTGTGTTAGTATTATTAATCCTCCCTTGTCCAAATTTGGTCATATGTCTAAATCGGGAGTCCATCTTGTCTATTTATAGTCATTAGCACCATTGGGTAAACTTGACCTAATTGGGGCACATTTTTCAGTTACCAAAGTGTGGGGAACGCTAATTGAGGCTCACTGCCACTTATTACACTTGATTGCATAAGTTTAGGAGTCTCCTAGATCAATCCCTACAATTTAGGAAGCAACTAGGAGTGCCGAAACCAACCAAGGTCAGTTCACTTCAGTTGATGACTAGTCAAGCCAAGTTAGGAGCCAGTTACATTCAGTTCTAGCCCTCTACATTCATTTAGTTCTAGGTTTAATTGATTGCACACACGTGGGGCACTTTTCTCACCTACCACAGTGAGTTAACCATTAGTCAACACTAAATGTAACACTTGGTTGTGTTTTAAAGCTCCTATGAAATCCGGTTATGATTTAGACAAGGACAGTTAACTACTGGGTCCTCCGATAGTGATTTAGACAGAGTCTTGGTTACCTACAGTCAAGTAGAGTCTAATCAATTCGAACTTACTCATGTGCATTTGAATTGCTTGTGGCTATTAAAGCCATTTTACATTATTGTAATTATCATCTGAATTACTTTTTTTATTAATGAAAGCACTCACAGCTGCAAGCCTTTTGCACTGTTTCATTCTTCAATTGCTGAGTAAATTGTGAGATCTTCTTTGTGAGTTGTGTATTTGTCTACAGATCTATATGCTCAAATTTACATGGTATCAGAGCCTCGGTGGAAAAGACTCCTCTCTTCCTCAGATCTCCAACCGGATCATTTTGTTTGTTTAATTGTGTGACAGGTTATCAGGTTTTCTTACATCATTCGCTACAAGCAGCCTCTACTTCTCATTGCATTCGTTACAGCAGCTCAGTTCTTCCTATTACTTCGAAATGGCTCATCAAATAGAGCCTCTCACTCCCTTCAACTATCACCAGTGGAAGGAAGACATGAAAGTATTGCTCCGCACCAAGCATCTCTTCAGACTCATAGAAGAAACAGAGGAAGAGCCAGAATCAGATAAATACAAAGCTAAGTACATGAACAGGATTGATGAAGCCATTGGACTCATGCAATTCTCAGCCTCTAGGGATCTTCAATTTCACATCCAAGAGTTGGAAACTCCCAAGGAGGTTTGGGACAAGCTTGCTTCCTTGTTTGATAAGCATGATGAGATGAGGATCCTTCAGCTAGAAAATGATCTGATTACTCTCAATCCATCAGATTTTGAATCTCTAAATGAATTCTTCTCAAAGTTCAAGAACCTGATCTATCAGTTGAAGCAATGCAATGTGGAGAAGGATGAATATCAACTCATTCTTGCTATTCTCACAAAGCTCAATTCAGACTACTCAGTCTTTGTATCCACCTTACAAACAGTAAGGCTCACTACTCCAAATTGGAAGATGCCCACTCTTAATGCTTTCATTCAATCTCTTATTTCTGAGAATGATAAATTGATCCAAATGGGGATCATTCGATCTCCCAAAAATCTAGCTCTTGTTGCAAGAGGAGATAAGGTAGCGAATGACAGAGAGAAGAAAAGAGATGAGTCTGAACAGTCAAAATAACCTTCAAGTTTAAATAGAAGCAAGAAGAATGGAAAAGGAAAGGTCCTCTTCCCTTACGGTGGAAGGGGCTTCCATTCAGAAAGCTCCTATATGAGAAGACAACTTGATGAAATGGCACTTCTTTTGAAAAGGCACAAAATTTCTGTACCTGCTAGCGCAAGGAAGGAAGACTCTGAAGAAGAAGAAGAAGAATACCCAAGGAAAGGACATGCATTGAAAGCTTGCTGCACATCAACACCTGCCTTCCTCATTGATTCTGAAGCTTGCAACCATATGGCTGCATCCATAGAATCATTCTCTTCTTTTCAGTCCTTTGATGGTCCTAGTATTCAAATGGGCAATAACAGTAAAATCCAAACCAAAGGGAAGGGCTCTATACAACTTGAACATGGAAGGTTCAAAGATGTGTTGTTTGTTCCCTCCCTAGCTTCAAACTTGTTATCTGTCTATCAGATGACCCATACTGGATCTCCAAAGTGAGTGATATTTGGTCCTGACTCAGTGGAGATCACATATATCTCTACTAGGAGCATCATAGCAGAGGGTATTGTGAATCATGCATCAAGAGCATATGAGTTCTCACATTTCATGCCTCCTTCAGAACCAGTGCACACTCAGCAGCCACCTGCAAGGAAAGGTAAAACCATTGCATCTACTTCTTTTACAGCTTCTACTAGTATTGCAGATCCATCTATATCAGTTTATGACATTAATATTCAGGGTGACTCAGATCTAGATTCAGTCCCTACTTCCAAACTGGAAGCTAGGAAGATGACTGGAAACTCAACTGACACTCAGAAAGGAAAGACTCTTGCGCTATGCCATACTATTTTGCCTCCTTCAGAGAGATGTAATAGACTTCCTGTAAGATGCAATATGGAAAGGGCTTAGTCTTACTCATTCAGAAGAATGGATATGATCATACACCTCTTCATTCAGCAAGAGACAAAAGTTACATTCCTACTTCCTTCCATCATCAGTTTTGGAGAAAAAGGAGAAATCTACATGCCAAGCCCTAGAATACCTGTGCACAGCACACCATGCATGCTGCTTCACTACCTCACAAAGATGAAGATTGCAGCAACATATTTTCAAGTTTTTCAAACTTCAGACCTGATTCTACCTGCTTAGATAGAAGGAGGGATTTTTTCCCATGTCGTTTTTTCCCTAGCTTCTTGTATTGAGCAGTTACTTTATTTTACTTGATGTAATGGGTGACCTATGGTCTTAGTTACCAGGGCCCACAGTTTGTCCAAGTTAGCATTCAGGGGGGGTGTTAGGATTATTAATCCTCCCTTGTCCAAATTTGGTCATATGTCTAAATCGGGAGTCATGTCTAAATCGGGAGTCCATCTTGTCTATTTATAGTCATTAGCACCATTGGATAAACTTGACCTAATTGGGGCACATGTTTCAGTTACCAAAGTGCGGGGAACACTAATTGAGGCTCACTGCCACTTATTGAACTTGATTGCATAAGTTTAGGAGTCTCCTAGATCAATCCCTACAATTTAGGAAGCAACTGGGAGTGCCGAAACCAACCAAGGTCAGTTCACTTTAGTTGATGACTAGTCAAGCCAAGTTAGGAGTCAGTTACATTCAGTTCTAGCCCTCTACATTCAGTTAGCGCTAGGTTTAATTGATTGGACACATGTGGGGCGCTTTTCTCACCTACCATAGTCAGTTAACCATTAGTCAACACTAAATGTAACACTTGGTTGTGGTTTAAAGCTCCTATGAACTCCGGTTATGATTTAGACAAGGACAGTTAACTACTAGGTCCTCCGATAGTGATTTAGACAGAGTCTTGGTTACCTACAGTCAAGTAGATTCTAATCAATTCGAACTTCCTCATGTGGATTCGAATTGCTTGTGGCTATTAAAGCCATTTTACATTATTGTAATTATCATCTGAATTACTTTTTTGATTAATGAAAGCATTCACAACTGCAAGCCTTTTGCACTGTTTCATTCTTCAATTGCTGAGTAAATTGTGAGATCTTCTTTGTGAGTTGTGTATTTGTCTACAGATCTATATGCTCAAATTTACAATTTGATCCCCTCCTTCAATCAAGGATTTGTCAGATCTAGTCAATCTGCTTCAGATCTGACTGATTTCAATCAAATCGGCTAAGGATCCATTGATTTATGATTTTGGATTTGCTCCATTATTCATCAATTTATTAATTAAAATAATCAATAATTGATTTTTGGGGCTTTCTGACCTGAGTGATGGAAAATCACTCAAAACTTAGGAAATAGTGGGTCCATGGGTTTACATGGTGCTCTTAGCTTGAAAATGAGCACCTACATGATTGAAACCAATTATTTGGCCCACTTTTATTACAAAATCAATTTTTCCAATTAAACTAGTAAAAAATAGCCTAAGTTTTGGAAAAATTTAATTTTAATAAAAAACACTGAAAAAACCAAAAAATTGAAAAATTGAAAAACACCTAGGGGGACTTAGACATGTTCATATGACTCAAAAATGATGTCTATCATGTTTATACATTGACACATAGACTCTAATAACCTCAATAGTCCTAAATGCCAAGCCGACCACCCCAACTTTGGAGGTATGGAGTGAAAAACTTAGAAATTATCAGTTGTTTATTCAACAACCAATAATAACCAAGGGAAAAAACACCCTGGGCTAATAGGATTGACAAATAAAGTCTAAGAGACTGAGTCTTTTACAGACACTATCATGCTAGAACATTTATTACAATTCCCCCATGGGGTATGAACATGTGATATAGTACAACAAAGCTTCACAGAAGCAAGACTGGAGGTTCTCTGAACTCTGAACAAGTTATCCTTGTCCAGTTCACCAGACTCACTTGATAAAAAACCACTAAGTACAACTTAGGTGGTAACAGGAAGGAACTCATCCAGTATCCATGTCAGAAAGGCCCACCCAGCACTTACATATAACCATGGGAGGAACACATCCAACATCCATGTTAGAAAGGCACACCCAACACTCACATTTGACCATGGGAGGCCCAACCTGTCACCATGTCAGAAAGGCCTAGCACTTACATCTAGCCCAGTTAGAAAGGCCCAGCAGTTACATCCTCTAGCATGGTATCTACCATCTGAGGAAAGGCCCAACACTTACATCCTCCGCCATGGTATCTAACATCCAAGGAAAGGCCCATCACTTACATATGAACCAGTCAGAAAGTCCTAACACTTATATCTAACCTATTCAGAAAGGCTCATCATTTACATCCTCTACATGGTAGGACACACCATGTACCATCCAAGGAAAGGCCCTGCACTTACATCTGACCATAGAAGGAACCAATCCTATCACCATGTCAGAAGGGCTCTGAACTTACATTTGACCATGGAAGGAACCAATCCTATCACCATGTCAGAAGGGATCTACACTTACATCTGACCATGGGAGGCCCCCCCTACCACCATGTCAAAAAGGATCCACTTACATCTAACCATGGGAGGCCCCGCCTACCACCATGATAGAAAGGCTCAACACTTATATCTGACCATGGGAGGTGCAACCTGCCACCATGTCAGAAAGGATCCAGCACTTATATCTGACCATGGGAGGTTCAACCTGCCACCATGTCTGAAAGGCTCATAGACTCATCACTTCCCCTTAGAAGGAACCTCGATATGGAGAACACCAAGCTTCTCCCTGAAGTACTCAAACTTCACTCTTGCCATTTCTAGCATAGAATCACATCAGGCCTGATTATGTCCAAGGATAACCTATGAGATTTTCCAGGACTGATTACATCCAAGGATAACCTACAATACCATTTACATCTGAGAAACCTATGAGCTTCGCTAGGATTTTATGCTCAGACAACCTGTCTCATCGGCTATGCTAGAACTCCCTATTTCGATAGATCTCGATCTAGATCACAAAATAGAGATTCATTGCTCCTCTCTTAGCTGTTCTCAGTGCCATGCATGAATCCTTCCTACTAATCCAAGAGATCACACATGATCCCATACTGAAGAAACACCTCGAAGTGCTCTTCCTATCAATGGCACTACCTGCCCAATCCGAATCCACATAACCCTCCAGGTTGATCTTCTGATTAGACTCATACTTGATCCCATAGTCAAATGTACCCTTCAAGTACCTCAGAATATGCTTTGCAGCAATCAGGTGAATATGTCTCAAATCTATCAAGAACTGGCTTAATGTGTTCAAAACAAAGAAAATATATGGTCTTGTATTCGTCAAGTACATAAAGCACCCAATAATTTGACGATACATCATTGCATCAACTGAATATCATGAAGCATCACTCAATAACTTCAGGTTCGATGCCATAGGTGTGGTCATGGCCTTATAGTCCATCATCCTGAACCTCTTCAAGATCTCTACTGCATACTTCCCTTGTTCCAGGGAGATTCCATTTGTATTCTGCCACACCTCCATGCCAAGAAAGTAGTGCATCCTAACCAACTCCTTTATCTTGAACTCGACAACAAGTCTCCTTCTTGCATCTCTAGTGAGTTCCTCATAATATTGAATATTCTATCTTTGTAGCTTCCATAGAAACAGGTGCGATGTTGTGGCATCATAGGCTTGGCCACATGAGTGAGAAGGGGATGCAGATTCTCCACTCAAGGAAACTGCTTCCTAATATGAAGCAGGTAAGTTTGGAATTCTGTGAGAACTCTGTCTATGGAAAACAGAAGAGAGTTATATTTCTTAGGGTTGGGAAATAAAAGAAGAGTGAAAAGTTAGAGCTTGTCCATATAGTTGTATGGGGACCAGCTCAGGTACAATCTCTTGGTGGATCTCGTTATTATGTTAATTTTATTGATGATGCAACTAGAAAAACTTGGGTTTATTGCATTAGACAAAAATATGATGTGTTTGATACTTTTAAGAAGTGGAAAGCTTTGGCTGAGAATGAGACGGGAAAAAGGTTGAAATTTCTCAGATTTGATAATGGAGGCGAGTACTACAACAAGGAGTTTGATAGTTACTATTCACACAATGGGATTCGTAGAGAGAAGATAGTACCTGGAAAACCCTAATAAAATGGTGTGTCAGAAAGGATGAACATAATGATCATGGATCATGCAATTTGTATGATATTGCATGCAAGGTTTCCCTTATAGTTTTGGGTTGAGGTTGTAAACACTACTATATATTTAATAAACAGAGGGCCTTCAAGTGCTTTGGATGGTGGCATTCTATAGGAGGCATGGATAGGTAAAGAGGTAAAATACTCATTTCTAAGAACTTTTGGTTGTGAAGCATTTGTCCATATTGATAAAGATGATAGAACAAAGCTTGAGACTAAATCCAAGAAATGTACCTTTATTGGATGTGGGGTTGATGTTTTTGGTTATCGCTTATGGGATCTTAAAAATCGCAAAATCATTAGGAGTAGAGATGTAGTATTCAATGGAAAGGTCATGTATAAAGATCAGTTGCAGGGAAAGAAAGAAGAAAAGAAAACACAGAGTACACAGTGCTTGATGAAATCAATGAAAATGAAGTTCCAAAAGAACCAGAAAATCAAGAGCAACAGTAGGTACCTAAAACTCCTACAACCAACACTACTTGTCACTCCAACCAACATAAGCTAGATCCGTTCAAGGATGATACAATCCTGCCACCTTCTCGATGACCGAAGTTCACCAGATCCATTCTGAACCAAATTCCAACATAAGCTAGATCATTAGTATTTCATTTCGATTTCATAACAAAAGCATATAAACAGGATCACTGAAAGATAGAAAAGAATAACCATACAAAAGGATAACACAAAGATTTATCCTGGGAAAACCCTAAAGGGAAAAAACCAGCAAAAGCTTCCTCAATATAGATGCCCGAAAAGATAAAAGATAAAAATAACAAGGAGATCAAATCCTGATCCTCCTCCTTCTCCAGCTACTTCTCTTCTCCACTAATGTGCTACACAAGTGAGAGTGTGTGTGTCTCAAATGAGGAGCACCACACCTCTATTTATATTCATCTGTTCACTTGAATTAACTCATCTGACATGTAGGATCGAGTTAATCATGTAGGCTCGAGTTACGCATGTAGGCTCAAGTAACCATACTAGGGTGCTAATGACCCACCTTTACAAATAGAGGGGACAACCTCATGACTCTTATTAGTTCTTCCGATTAGAAGCATCGGGTACAAGATAATACAAGTGGTTCTCCTGGTAGGACCATCGAGGACCACAAAAGATACATATAGAATATTCTTCGAAGTTACAATATTTCAACTCTCCCCCTTAACGAGAAGGGTATTCTACAACAACATCAACAACAACAATAGTAGGAGAGGACATCATCAACATCATCAGGGTAACACATCTATAAATCATTGGAAGCTTTTCAACATCATATAGTCTTCGTCTTCAATATTTGACGACAACAACTCTTTAATCAACATCAGCATCTTTTGACCTTTTGATCAGCAACATCTTCAGCACTTAGACCTTTCGATCAGCAGCAACATCTTCATCACTTTGACCTTTCTATCAGCAACATCTTCGGCACTTTGACCTTTCGATCAGCAACATTTTCAGCAACATCTTCAACACTTTGACCTTTCGATCAGCAGTAACATCTTCAGCACTTTGACCTTTCGATCATCACCAATATCTTCAACATTTTGATTAGCAATATCTTTAGCACTTTGATATTTCAATCAACAAAGACATCTTTAGCATTTTGACCTTTCGATCAGCAACATCATCACATTCTAATTAGTAACATCGTGATCAGCACCATCATCATACTTCAACTCTCGAAAAGAATCATAATCATCATATTCTGATCTTTTGATTAGTATGTCATCATCATCACATACTGATCATCATCATCGTCACACTTTGATCTTTTGATCAGTACATCATCATCATCATACTCTTGATCGTTCGATCAGTACATCATCATCATCATAAAAACATCATCATCATGAAAACATCAACATCATCAAAACATCATTATGATCAAAACATTCAACATCATCAAAACATCAAAATATCATCATCATCACACTCTGATCTTTCGATCAATACATCATCATCAGCATAAAATCATTATTATCAAAACATCAACATCATCAAAACATCAACATCATCAAAACATCAACATGATCCTTCCTTTCGGAATTATGGGATCAACATGTCTGTGGTACTCAGACAATCCTTCATGTCATAATTATGGGATTTAGGTCTTTACGGAGTTACTAACGATCCTTCCTTTCAGAATTACGGGATCAACACATTTGTGGAGCTCAGACGATCCTTCCTTTCGGAATTACGAGATCAAGTCTTTACGGAGCTACTAACGATCCTTCCTTTCAGAATTACGGGATTTAGGTCTTTATGGAGTTGCTAATGATCCTTCCTTTTGGAATTACGGGATCAACACATTTGTGGAACTCATACAATCCTTCCTATTGGAATTATGGGATCAACACATCTGCAGAACTCAGACAATCCTTCCTATTGGAATTACGAGATTAAGTCTTTACAGAGTTACCAACGATCCTTCCTTTTAGAATTACGGGATTTAGGTCTTTACGGAGTTACTAATGATCCTTCCTTTCGGAATTACGGGATCAACACATCTATGGAACTCAGAAAATCCTTCCTATTGGAATTACGAGATGAATTCAATGATCCTTCCTTTCAGAATTATGGGATTTAGGTCTTTACGAAGTTACTAATGATCCTTCCTTTCGGAATTATGGGATCAACACAATTGTGGAACTCAGACAATCCTTCCTATTGGAATTACGGGATCAACACATGTTCTCAAGTACCGAAGTCACCGGATATATTCTGAACCGAGTTTCAAGGATGATACAATCCTACTACCTTCTTGATGACCGAAGTTCATCGGATCCGTTCTGAACCAAAGTTCAAGGATGATACAATCCTACCACCTTCTCGATGATCGAAGTTCACCAGATCAGTTCTGAACTGAAGTCCAAGGATGATACAATCCTGCCACCTTCTCGATGACTGAAGTTCACTGGATCCATTCTGAACTGAATTCCAAGGATGATACAATCCTACCACCTTCTTGATGACTGAAGTTCACCGGATCCGTTCTGAACTGAAGTTCAAGGATGATACAATCCTGCTACATTCTCGATGACCGAGGTCATCGGATCACTTCTGAACATATGTCCCAGGATGATACAATACATATTCATTCTCGAATACTGAGGTCTCTAGATCACGTCTGGACATATGTCCTAGGATGATACAATCCCATTGCAACATCACTACTCCCCCTTTCAAGGATGGTCTTTCCAAACCACACCAAGCTTGTCTCGAAAGTGTTCAAACTTTACTCAGGACAGAGGCTTCGTCAGCACATCATCATCTAAACCATCATCATCTACATCTTCAGTATGTGAATACTGAACTATCACCATCTGTATCTCCAGTATGTGAATACTGAAAGCATCATCTATATCTTCAGTATGGGAATACTGAAACATCATCATTTGCATCTTTATCTTGTATGTATAAATATCAGATTTCTATGTGTTACGATGGAATACAGGGTTCTCTGTTATCACAACTCTCGTTATCAGATAGAATCAATGTAGTATCCATCTTCAGGTCAAGGAGACCTAATATCAGCTTCTGAATCCATATGGCTTCACAACTTAGCAGAGCAATCTGCTATGTATTCTGCTTTTGTTGTTCTAAGAGAAACACTGAACTGTTTCCTTCTAGTATTACCTCATCCATTTCAAATTCTCCAATTTGCGCTGTGAGTCTCATATCTCTTCCTATTCTTGTATGGCCCATAATATTATGAACAACCCGTTGTGCACTGTTCACGGAAGAAGACAGCTGACACTGATCTATGATGCGCTGAAGCTCTTTGATGGCTTTCTCATTTCATACAAGTTTCAAGTAGCTCCATAGGAAGGACTGTATACTTCCTTTCAACTCATCCTCTTCGCACCTTCCAGATGTGGTAGCCTACGATATCTGCATAGGACTAATGCCACAAGGTGTTTTTTGCGGTACGCCCCTTAAAGGTAGTACCTACGATCTCGATGCTGTAGGTTCAGTACAGAAATTTTTTGCTTGCTAAAATGTTTCTTTGTTCTTCTGCAGGTCAAGTGGTGTTGATTTATTAGTTGCTTTGCACACCCACTCCAGACCTATATGCTTTTTGGTATCCTACGATGTCCTACTAGTAGAAGCACCGGTGAGTCACTATATTGACTCTTGGTTCTGGTTCTTTCTGCTCAGCAGCAATAAGTTGAATTTTCTGGTTTACTACAGGCTTAGGATCCCTAATCTTGGCTATCAAGATCGGACACTCTTCTATAGGGTGATCATAGGACTTGCAATACTTACATGTCGTACTAGGGTTCTGATAGTCCCTAGCATAATGTCCTGCAATTGCACAATTGTAACAAGTAATCAGTCCACGACCACGGCCAAGGCCTCCATCATGGCCAAAGCCTCCTCCACGGCCTCGTCCTCTGAATCCTCCACCACGGCCAACATGAGCCAGTTCATGTTGTGGTCCTGCTGCTGGACCTGCTGTCTCTGACTGGACTCTGTACAAGTTAGGATTTCTCTCTATCATGAGATCATAAGCTCATCAATTATGTTCATCATGACCTACTGACTTACATAAGTTACAATATAATTTCTTAGGGGTTTGTACATACTTCTGAAGTAAAGGGCATTCCTGTGGTCTATGTGCTCTTGTTCTGTAGAGTTCACACCATGGCCCTTGGGTCTATATTAAGGGGTTTGGAGCCCCACTTGCTAAATATTCAACAAATACTGGATAGTTATCTTTAGTATGGCCCTGTCCTTTACACTTCGTACGCCATAGTTCTTGTGCAACCTCTTTCCCTTTCTTAATCTCATGTAGCTGTAACATGAGGTTGGATAACTGACTCTGTAGGTTTTTCATACATGTACTAGTCTCAGCTAGAGGTGAAGCCTCTAGTTTCATTGCCATCTCCAATGCTTCATCCTGCGTATGGAGTCTCTGTTGCATGAGGGGAAGTCTGATATGCGGGATCAGTACTGCGATGAACCATTCCTTATGTTGTTCTGGCACAAAATCAAAGCTAACCTGGTCTATAAGAGCTTTGAATTTCTGATCAAAGTCCCATACTGACTCTGTAGGTAACTGTTTAATGTCTTTAAGCTCTGTGATACACTGTGACTTGGACTTAGGTTTCTTAAATTCTTTGATCATGGCGGTCTTGACTTGTATGAGCATTCTGGGCTACGCTGTTGTATACTTCATATACCATGTTAAGGCTCTGTCTCTAAGTGTAGTGGCCAACTGGACAAGTTTAGTGTTATCATCTTGAATCTGTTTAATGGTCCATACAACTTCACATAGGAACCAATGCTGTTCCGGGTCTTCTGCCCCTATACCCTTAAAGGTAGGTAACTTCATGTCATCCCCCATTCTGTTTCTACGTGGTGGGTTCTGATTTGCTGTGTTACTACCACTTGGTAGTGTAACTGTACTGTGTACTGTGTGTGAACTACTAGATGTAGTTCCTGCGGGATTGTTATGAGTCTCAGTCGTTTTCTGTGGGGTATAAGGGTGGTGAGGGATACCCCCTACTGGTCTTTATGTATTGCTTTGGATCTGTTCTCTAGTATGGTTTGGACTGTCTTCAGTGAAGGAAGAGCTGAAATCTACTCTATATTTCTTACCACTACGTGTACATTCAATTTCATCAAAATCACTCTCAAACTCTTGTCACATTACACTCACTGAACTTATTCATTTGAGAATATATCCATTACTCCTTTTTCATGTAATAACATCTTAATAGACGAATTTAAAGAGTTCAAGTACTTACCGCGATATCCTTTGAAGAAATACCTCTCGGCTTCACTGAAACTTTTTCTTTGATCAACTGCAAACTCGGTAATGAAGCCTTCCAGCAAACTTGCATGCTAGAAGTCTACTACCCGTGAAATGGGATTGTCTATGCTCCTCAGGGTCTAAATCAGCTCTGGTATCCATACAATGTTTATTTTCTTCTTGAATTATATTCTTATCAGTCAAATTTGATAACCAGTCGTACAACTCATTTGCATAGGTCGCAAAAAATATCTCATGCAGATCTGTGAAGATATGTTTTTGTAACCAATCCTCTATACGAAGCCTAGGACTCTTGTTTTTTGTCGCAGCAAATTCTCTTTCCTTAGACCCAACCCACTAGTTGAGTTCTTCTTTAGTAGGATTCCAACAAAACATTATCTCTTCAATTTGTTCAAAGCCGGAAACAGAACCATTTGTTGGTTCTGATCAGGCAGACCCGGGTTTACTTTACTGTACCAACAAAACCCCTAGCTCACTGGCCCTTTCGGAAACAGACCGTAGAGTGGCTTGAAGTCTCACCCGAAGTGATCTTAAATGGGGTGGCTGAAGACTCATGTGTCTTCAACCGGGTTCTGTAGCATCCTAGGGTCTCGTGACTCTTCTTAGCTAGTGGGATCTCTCTACGAGGACGATCTCTCCTTCTAGCTGGCGTTGATAGGGAGCAGAATCTTATTGCATCGCAGCTTCTATGGCGATGCGCAAACTTACTCTTCTGTTGAGATCCTTCCCTATGATATCTCACACTGGAGCTCCCTAGACGATGCGATATCACCTTTCTATTCTGTAATATGTCCTATAATGAGGCTCAATATGCGTATCAACTCTCAAGGTCCTGCGACCTCCTTCCTAGGTCTACTAACTCTGTTAACCTTCACAAGGGGTTTAAACCACCTTACTTACACTTATTTAGTTTAGCATGCTAACATCAACTACACTCAACTCGTGGAACTCATATACCGGAGTCACTTAACACTGTAACTGTCAACTATCATGAATCAAGCACTGATAAATTCATATACAGGCTACTTGATACATTCAACTTGCGGTTAACCTTGTATGTGCTAGAAACTGAAGCATAACGTACATACATTCATCAACTGATAAGAAACATTCATGTAACAGATAACAGATAGCCAACAGGTAAAACAAAATCACATGAATAGTCGCACAACACACGGGTTTTATGTGGTTCACTTCCAGGGGGGAAGCTACGTCCACGGGAACTGGTTTTTATATTATATCTTGAGAGAGTAAACACAGTTCTGCTGCAACCTATTATGCAGCTTGAGATCTTCTGGGAAACTCCACACACACAACCGGGAGCCCTTCTCTCTTAGATCTATTCTCTTCTTATATTGCCTTCTTACAATATACTCTTCCTCTCTCTCTCTCTCAATCCCTGTGGATTGTCACATTCATGCTCAAGGAGCCAGCTACTGGTTATATTAAGATAACTACAGACTGAATAACAGAACCAGAGCTCGACTCTCTCTCAATGTCTTCCAATACAACTGACTATGAGCTAACAGACTAACTGACTCTTTGGCTAGCTCGCTAATTGTCTGAATAGCTAACCAACTGTCTAACCTTTTACAATAAAAAATACATGCTTATATAGGTGACCCACAGGTCTTGCCCTGTTACAACACTGTGGGCCTTTCCCAATAGTAACCCAAAAACCCTAACTGTGACAGTTGGCGCATCTGTACTATGGGCTGCCCCTTATCGTCACACCACAGCTTTCTATAGTCTTCCACACTTCTCGGCATTGATCATGGGTATGGGTGCCGCTTCCTCTATAGTCCTCTTCTGTCCTTTGTCTTCAATACCTTGTCCCATTGCTCCTTTTCCTTTATGAGGGTAGTTGATCCCTCCTATCTTCACCGCTGCCTTAAGTGCAATGGTTGAGCTCTCTCTCCTCGGCCGCTCGGGTACCGTTTCCTTTGACTTCTTCTTTCGATATAGCAGCTTTTCCTATAGCTGTGGGGTCCTGCTCCAACAAGATACTTCCAACCCAATCTGCATCTGTATAGCCATACAATCCATAGTCATGGCTACCATCATAGTATAGACCAAGGTCTATAGTCCCTTTTAGATATCTCATCACATGTTTTGCAGCTACTAGGTGAACCCATCTTGGTTGAACAAGATATTGACTTAAGGTGTTCACAACAAAACAAATGTATGGCCTGGTATTTGTTAAGTACATCAATGACCCAATGATATGTCTGTAATGAGTCGCATCTACTAACTCTGATGAGTCATCATCTAACAGCTTCAGGTTGGAGTCCATGGGTGTGGCCATGGCTTTGCATTCCAACATATTTAATCTCTTCAATATCTCTACCGCATACTTTCCCTGGTTGAGAAATATTTCTTTTGAACTTTGTCATATTTCCAGACCTAGGAAATAGTGCATTAACCCAAGGTCTTTCTTCTCAAATTCTTCTGCTAGTTTCTTCTTGCTTTCCATGATCTGTTTTTCCTTCCCTTTCAAGAATAATTCATCCACATATAATAACAGGATGATAGGTTCATCTTCTACAACCTTGAGATAAAGGTTAGGATCAACTTTACTCTTGGTAAAACCCATAATTGACAGGAAACGGCCATACCAAGCTCTGGGATCTTGCTTCATGCCATAGAGGCCCTTCTTCAACTTACATATATGAGTCCATCTATCTTCAACTTCAAATCCTTTCGATGTAAAACTCTTCCCCAATCATACCATTAAGGAAGGATTGTCTTTACTTCATCATGGAAGCAACTACCATCATAGTTATGAAGGAAGTGTACCTTGCTTCCTAGAGTAAGTGTCTCTTCAAAATTAATTCCCTCTTTCTTATAGAAACCTCTAGCCACAAGTCTTTCCTTACTTCTATCAGCAACATATTTTATCTTGCAAATCCATTTGTAAGATACCACATGCTTGCTTTCTGGTTTGAGTACTATATCCCAAACATCATCATAACATATTCCATGAGTTCGTCTTGTCAGATCATCAACATATCCTAGTCTTTTCCATTCAACTTTGAAGGTTGGAACCCACTTTACTCTTGGTAAAGTCTCAATCCATCAGGAAGCTGTCCATTAAGTCGTATCATGTCGAACTCAGATATCTTCTGTAGTCACTCCCCCTAAAGTGGAGTATTATCTTCCTTCTTCATTCTGTATAGGTGATTCTATGCTTGATATATACTGGTCAATAGAGTATGTCATGTCATAGTCTATTCTTTCTGAGGCAAATCATGATTCTTGCTTTGTACACTTGTTCTTGCAGATCCATATGGAAGATACTACGTACTTCCCTTTATGTCTCAAAATCATATCATATACATCATTCCCCATAATCAATTGTTATCCTTTGATCATATCTTCTTTCATAGCATTTTTTTTTCATCTTGAGTTATCTCTCATACCCATGGTGGTCTTCATCCTTCGAGGTGGATCTACCGCTCTTTGAAGCTCTTTCTTTCATCATGGTGTCTCTGACCTTGGGAGCTTTAGATTCATGTTTATTGAATTGTCATCACTTGTTATTTGGAACAAGTCTCATCCTTCTTTTCTTTTAGGAGGTTGTACAGGACCTTTCCTACAATTCAAATGCACCAGTTGCATGGTTAGAACTACATATTCATAACGACAAATTCTTATGCATCATGCAACTATTTAGCCAATACAACATTCATCCATATCTCACAGGAAATTTCTATATGCCTTCCATCTCTACCATGACATCATTGAGATTGTGCACTAATCCAATATGTCAGCAAATAGGTTTCATTCTAGATAAGTAACAATGGAGATTTGTATTGAACCATGAGCTACTTACCCATCACATGCATGCAAACAACACATCAACTGAATATAATCAAATGCATAACAAAACAATATAATTAAATGACAATTGAATACTTATCTTTTGTTTGTTTCATGGGTATACTCCTTCTTGATCATTCTGCTTCATCATCTTCTTCATCCATGAAATCATCATTTCTTATCCAAATGATAAGATGGATAAGAGGTTTGTCAAGAATTGAGTTCTTCATATTCCTCATCGCTTGAGGGATCTTCTTTGAATGGTGAGAGCTTGATCTTCAATTTGCTCCCATATTTCTTCTTCTTCCCAGAGTCAACTGAAATTAATCACTTTCTTTTGGCACACATTCCTCACATGAATGAATCCCATGATCATGGGAGGCCATTCTCTGCTTCTTCTTCTACCGCTTCAAGATGTTATGCATTCTGGATCTTCACATTCTTCAACTGTTTTCTCAAATCCATCTTCCAAATTATGTTCTTATATTCAAATATCTTGATCAAGGAATCAAACATCTTTGGTTTCTTTAGGGAAGACACTTGTGGTACAAGTTGATCCATGATTGACTCAATAATGATCTTCTTGGCCTTGATCAAGTTCTTCTTGTGTAAGGCTTTGAGGCTCATCTCCCTCTAGAACTGGAACCTCTCTACTCATGTAGGTGTCCAATTCATTTTCTTTAGAGAGATCAAATACTTCCATGCTTGTAAGTTTTCAACTTCACCAAGCTTATCATCAAGCTGATGTGATAGATGACTTTGAAATGAGAACCTCAAATGCAAATAGCAAAAGATTAGATCTTACCGATTTGAGGTGTCCGTCCTGCTTCCGGAGCTAGCTAATTCAGGTTTGTCAGAGAAACCCTAATTTTAAAAACTTTGAATCTTTTAGATTTGATTGTATAGAAAGATCTATCTCTTCAAACAGAGCTGTCCAATGTACTCCTTTTCTGAAAATAGTGGAGGGAAGCACCCGGAACAGGAAGCCTTAGTTTTCCAATTTCTTCTGCAGAAATGCCTATTACCGTTTCTATGATATCTCTAAAATTACTGCTCCTCTATGTTTGAAATTTCATACGAAGGTAACCTAGAATGTCCCTGATCCAAAAACATAGGTTTCATCAGAATTGGTTTCACCAATTTGCATTTATGATCAGTTTCCCATGGTGACCTGTTACAAGACTGTTCATAATAGTGAAGTTGTACGGCATGCCACATGTCACTAGTTCATATTCAGGGTCGAAAATTTGAACCACAAAAATTACAGTCCGTGATATTTCTGGAAAATTTTCAGGAATTCCATTTGGACCTCTATAGCCCACGCTACATGAATTATCCCCAGGTGTCCTGTTTAGGGATGAATTCTGGAAGAGGCTGGAATCGTAACTTGGAGGGATAATATCTCCCAGAATATAGTGAATCTGAGGTTGAATTTTGGACAGAGTGTAAATAAGTATTTTATATTCAGCCTTTGGAATTTTCAACTCTTGAGACTTCTCCAATATCAGGATATAGCGAATGTACCAAAACTTAGTTGTTTTAGTATTTAGGGTTTTTCCATATCGGGGTCAAACTAGGGTTTGAATTTCCCAGAGTTTCACCCAACCAAATTTCTTGATCCAAGTCTCTAAACTTCGATTTTGATGAGGAGAAAAATCCTATGCTGGGCTCACTCAAAAATTCTTCTTCTGTAGAAAGCCCTAATTTTCCGCACCAAAACTGAAAATGCTCGGAATCAAATTCCGCTTCAACAGAAAGATGCGCCCTTCAATGGAGAGTCAATCTAGCCTTCTTTTGCTGATCGATCATGGATAGAGACCCAAAAAATAAGAAGCCCTAGATTATTTATCTACACAATGTCTTCTTTCAGGGTGGCTCTGATACCATGTTAAATTTTCATATGCTAAGCTAGATCATTAGTATTTCATTTTGAATTCATAACAAAAGCATATAAACAGGATCACTGAAAGATAGACAAGAAAAACCATACAAAAGGAGAGCACAAAGATTTATCCTGGAAAAACCCTAAAGGGAAAAACCCAGCAAAATATTCCTCAATATAGATGCCCCAAAAGCTAAAAGATAAAACCAACAAAGAGATCAAATCCTGATCCTCCTCCTTCTCCAGTTACGTCTCTTCTCCACTAATGCGCTACACAAGTGAGAGTGTGTGTGTCTCAAATGAGGAGCACCACACCTCTATTTATATTTATCCGTTCACTTGAATTAACTCATCTGACATGTAGGCTTGAATTAATCATGTAGGCTCGAGTTACACATGTAGGCTCAAGTAACCACACTGGGGTGCTAATGACCTAGCTTTACAACTAGAGGGGACAACCTCATGAATCTTATTAGTTCTTCTGATTAGAAGCATTGGGGTACAAGATAATACAAGTGGTTCTCCCGATAGGACCATCGGGGACCACAAAAGATACATATAGAATATTCTTCGAAGTTACAATATTTCAAAAAAGTAGACCCCCTGAATGATTCTCTTCTTCATTGTATTATTTATTGATGATGTATTCTGGTGAACCAGAATGTTTTGGAGAACCAATATAGGTAGAAACTAGAAATAAGTGGGAGAAAGGCATGGATGAGGAGATGGACTCATTGGTAAGAAACCAGACTTGGGATCTAGTTAAGTTGCCTGCAGAAAAAAGGGCATTGCAGAATAATTGGGTTTACAGGTTAAAGGAAGAAGATGGAGGAAATAAGCGGTACAAGGCTAGACTTGTTGTAAAGGGGTTTTCACAAAAGAAAGGTATAGATTTTGATGAAATATTTTCTCCTGTTGTTAAAATGACTTCAATTAGAACTATTTTAATTCTAGTGGTGGTAGAAAATTTGCATCTTGAACAGTTAGATGTAAAAATGGCCTTTCTCCATGGGGATTTGGAGGAAGATATTTATATGCAACATCCACAAGGGTATGAGGTCAAAGGGAAGGAGAATTTGGTTTGCAGGTTGAAGAAGAGCTTGTATGGCCTGAAGCAAGCTCCAAGGCAGTGGTATTTAAAATTTGATAAGTTTATGACAGAACAAGGTTATGATAGATGTCATTCTGACCACTATGTTTATTTCAAGAGGATAGATAAATGAAGATATATGATCTTGTTATTGTATGTGGATGACATGCTTGTTGCAGGGTCTAACATGCAGGATATAAATGTGCTCAAAAGAAAACTAGTTAAATCATTTGCGATGAAGGATTTGGGTGCTGCAAAGCAAATCCTTGGTATGAGAATAACAAGAGACAGGAAAAATTGCAAATTGATGTTGTATCAAGGTGAGTACATATAAAAGGTGTTGCAGAGGTTTAGAATCCAGAATGAAAAACCAGTTAGTACACCTTTGGCCAGCCATTTCAAACTAAGAAAGGATATGTGTCCAGAGACACATGAAGAGATAGATTACATGTCCAAGATTCCCTATTCATCAGCGATTGGGAGCTTGATGTATGCCATCATGTGCACAAGACCAGATATTGCACATGTAGTGGGAGTTATGAGCAGGTATATGAATAATATAGGTAACGAGCATTGGAAAGAAGTACAGTCGATTCTCAGGTATTTGAGAGCTACCACTTCTCATGCATTATGTTTTGGAGGTTCAGACACTGTTCTACAGGGATATGTTGATGCGGATATGGCTGGTGATAAAGACAGTAGGAGGAGCACCACAAGGTATGTGTTTACTGTAGGTGGAACAGTAGTAAGTTGGATTTCAAAACTGCAACAGGTTGTTGCACTTTCAACAACGAAAGCAGAGTATGTTGCTACTACAGAGGCTAGTAAGGATATGACTTGGTTACAGAGGTTCATGGAAGAATTGGGTAATAAGAAGGAGAAGTAGGATATATAGTGATAGCCAGAGTTCCATTCATCTTGCAAAGAACTCACCCTTTCATTCAAGGAATAAAAATATACAACTCAAGTACCACTTCATTAGATTTGTTCTAGAGGAAGAACTGTTAAAACTGGAAAAGATACACACTAGCAAGAATCCTGTAGACATGTTGACAAAGGGAGTAACTAGAGAGAAACTGAGTTCCTGCTTGATTTTTGTTGGCCTTCAAGTATGAAGGTGAAAATAAAAAATTATCCAAGTCCAAGGTCTAGATCATAGTCCAGCAAGTGCAGTAGCAATGGAGTTGATGTGATCAGTCTCCAAGTGGGAGATTATTGGTTGTGGAGCCTAATCTTCTAGATCTAGGGATATTATTCAGTTGTGATTGTAACCCAAGAGTACTGTACACTCATTCCCCCTTCCTTGGGGTTTGGGGAATGGTATTGGGTTAACCCTAGAATTTTCCCATTGTATTTCCCTATAAAAGAAAGCATTGTAAAATGACTAAGGATGCTATTGTATTGTATTCGAAGAGAGACTGTGAGAGCGTGAAGAGGAAGTGCAATGGTTTTGCTGTAGGGTGTATCCCTTCATCTTTCCGGACTATAATAAAAGGACTGGCAATTTCTTTCTGGACGTAGCCCATCGTTTGGGTGAACCACATTATATTTGTGTCTCTCTGTAATGTTCTAATGTGTTTTGCATCTTGTTTATTTCTTTAAATGTATATCTGTTATTGCTTTGTGGTCCTATTTTCTAACAAGTAGCTTCCTTTCCTACTATTATTCTATGTATCCATCTAGGGTCACTTGATACCAAGATCCTCTATCTTGAAAACGTTCTTCTCACACCGATCTATGAGCTTGTCATCCTCTATAGGCTTTCGTCTTCAACCTTCTAGCAAAGGTTAAGATATTCATTAGTCTAGGTGATATTCAATCTCCTCATGTAGGTGTTATCCCATGGGTGCCTTCTGAACTTGTACAAGGCCTTTTTTAATTTGCACACATGATTATTCCTGTCATGTGTCTTAACTTCCAGTTCTTGAAAATGTCTCTTCGTAGTCTATGCCTACTTTCCATGAGAAGCATCGTGCTACGAATCTTGCCTTGTATCCCATGATATTGCCATCTACTGCGTGTTGGATCTTGTAGATCCATATGGAAGATACTATGAAATTCCCTTCAGGTATCGATACCGTATCCTAGACATCATTCTTCTTGAACTGGTACTCTCCTTCCCTTTCTTCTTGGCTACTTCTTCATAGCTGGAAGGATCTGAATCAATGATGTCACTCAACAGTGCCACATAACTAGAGTGTGTCTAAGGCCTCTTGAATTCTCATCATACTAGTCTTCATTTTGGATTATTTCTTGAACTGTCGTCACTTGTTCTTTGAAATAACTCTCATCCTTCTTTTCTTGTAGGCAATTGTACGCGATATTTCCTACAAGTCAAATGCATTAGTTATATGGTTAGAAAAATTTCATAAACAATATTCATAATGGAAAATTCTTATGCATAAGTATATAATCATGCAACTATTTTAGCCAATACAACATCCATCCATATCTCACAAAAACGTTCTAGATGCCTTCCATCTCTACCATGACATCATTGAGATTTTGGTCTAATCCAATATGTCAGCAAAGAGGTTTCATTCTAGATAAGTAGCAATGGAGAGTTGTATAGCACCATGACCTACTTACCAATCACATGCATATTAGTACTATATTGTCATTAATGCAAACATTATATCATGCATAACACATCAACTAAATATAAACAAATGCATAACAAAATAATATCATGAAATGGAAATTGAATACTTATCTTTATTTTTTTCGTGGGTAGAATCCTTCTTTTAGCTTCATCATCTTCATTCATAACAACACCATTTCTTATCCAAATGATAAGATGGATAAGAGGTTCTTCAAGAATTGAGTCCTTCATATTCCTCATCGCTTGAGGGATCTTCTTTGAATTGTGAGAGCTAGATCCTTCAGTTGCTCACATATTCTTGAGTCGAGCTTCATCTTGTGTGCACTCTTCTCAAAGTTTGCTGAAGGTAATCACTTCCTTCTGGAACACATTCCTCGAATGAATAAATCCCATGATCCTGGGAGGTCATTTAAGTTGGTTATAACCATATCTTATTCTTCTTCGATTGCTTTGTCGTAGCACCGAACACTTCCTTTTGGTGTCTTCAAGGATGACACATGAGGGATGAGATGATATTTAATAGAATATGAAATGATTCTCTTGGATCTATCCTTGGACTCATCTCCTTTTGGATCCTAGACCTTTCTTATTGAAATACTGATCCAAATCAATTTCGTCAAGGATCACAGAGTTCCTATACTTCTTTCGATTTATATTCTTCTCTTCAAAATATCTTGGTCAAGGAATAAAACATCTATCTAGGTGTATTTAGGGAATACACATGTGGTATAAGGTGATCCTCTTGTACTTGACCAAGTTCTTCTTATGTAAGGCTTTAGCCTCATCTCCCTTTGGAACTGGAACCTCTCTACTTATGTAGGTGTCCAATTCATTTCCTTCAAGAACCAGTGAGATCTTATACTTTCATTCTTGGAAGCTGTTAGCTTCACTGAGCTTGTCATAAACCTGGTGTGATTAGTCATTTTCAAATGAGAACCTCAAATCTAAATAGCAAAATATTATATCTCATCAATTTGAGGTGTCCATTCTGGTTCCAAAGCTGGTTGATCTAGGGATTTTCAAAGAAAATATAATTTTCAAAACTTGGAATATTTCAGATATGATTAGATACAAATATGGGCCTCTTCAAGGTGATTTGTACAATGTACTCCTATTCTGAAAATAGTGCAGGGAAACTCCCAAAACAGGAATCCCTAGTTTTCTAATTTCCTATGTAGATATTCCTAATAATGTTTCTGCGGTACCTCCAAAATTAATACTCCTATGCATCTGAAATTTTGTACTGACATGGCCTTGTATGTTTGAGTTCCAACACCATAGGTTTGAGAAGAATTGGTTTCACCAATTGGTACTTATGAGAGTTTTCCCAAGGTGACTTATTTCAGGACTATTCAACATAGAGAACTTGTACAGAATTCCACTTGTCATTGTTTCACCTTCGAGGTCTGAAACATTTACCACAGAAATTATAGTCCATGCCCTATGTGGAATATCTTGTGAAATTTAATTTGGACCTTATTAGCCATAGATATAGTAATTATCCCTAGGTGTCATATTTAGGGATGAATCCTGGAAGAGTCTAGAACCCCGATTTGGAGGAATCATATCTCCTAGAATATAGCAATTCTAAGGCTGAAATTTTTAAACAGGGTACATAAAATTTTTATCTTCGCCTGTAATTTTTTTTTCTCTTGAGCCTTTTTAAATATCAATATATACCGAAAGTACCAAAACTACAAGTTTTATTATTTTAGGGTTTTTTAGGTCTGAGGTCAAACTAGGGTTTGAATTTCCCAGAGTTTTACTCAACCAAAAAATTCAAACTTAGTCTCTAAACTTTGATTTTGATGAGGAGAGAAATCCTATGCTGGGATCACTCAAAAATTCCTCTTCTATGAAAAGCCCTAATTTCCCGCAACAGTAACTAAAAATTCTTGAAATCAACTTCTGATTCGATAGAAAGATGCACCCTTCAATGGAGAGTTATCCTAGCCTCATTTTGCTAATGATATGTGGAGAGAGACCCAAAAATTAAGAAGCCCTAGATTCTACAACTACATAGTGTCTTCTTCTCAAGGTATCTCTGATACCATGTTATATTTTTATCAATTAGACAATATTATCTAGGATCTTATCTGAGAGAATAACATGCACAACAATTAATCACAAGAGACAATAGACACAAATATTTATAAAAGGAGAAAAATAGACACAAATATTGACAAGGAGAAAACCCCGTAACTTCCTCAGAGATAGAATGAGCACCAATGGCAACAGTAAAATCCAAATACAAAAATATGATCTCCAACATCTGTTCTCTCTCTCACTTGAGCGAGATTCTTCTCTCTCACCTATGCGCTATAGTTGGGTGAGTGCATGTGACAAATAAAGAGGCTCACTCTCTATTTATACTAGTTTCTGACTTGACAATAACTTACCAGGGGCAATTTCTCTAGGAGAGTCTAATAACCCTAGTTCCCCACAACTGTGGGGACTTTAACCATGACTTACAAAGGAGGGTTAATCTCTATAACTTTACATGACTTGATTACATTAATGAATCTCTGGATAGGAACATCAGGGACCAATGAAATACAGTATATGAAATATACAAGTGAATACATTCTGAAGTTACAAATACATCAAAATTACTTCAAATACATAAACCATATTTCACATCATATTGGTTGTTAACCAATTGAAATTGTTTAAACCTCACTGCATTGAGTAATAAAATTTCTATTTTCACCATCATAACATGAAAAACAAACAATATAATTATACAATAAAAGATAACAATAACAAAATGATATATCATTATGTAAATAATGAAATAAAACATGTATGCATCACTCTCCATTCCCATCACCCACATTACATTCCTCGGTTGGCATGCTAACACTGTTGTTCTAAAAAAATGTTTAGATCTATGGTCATGTCTTAATCTGAATCACCAATCTTTATCCAACACATCTAGGTAAAATAACATTTGGTTGTAGTGTTTTGGGAAAACATAAGGCTCCCTACTTGCATGCCACATATTTATAGAGTTGATACATATAAAACCACTATCATGATCGTCCTTTACATTATTCCTATCTAATGTGTCCCACCACCTACACCTAAATATAACACATTGGAAAGATCAGAAGTCCACTTGAATGATCTCTTGTATATTTCCGACATATCTCAACATCCATCCTATCAGGTTTCAATCATGGTGGATAACATGACTATATTGTTTGAACTCAAATTCCACTCCATAGTCATGTGTAACACACACATCATCAAAATCCTTGTTGCAAAAATCATGTCCATAAGCCCACATAGATGGGAACAAGTGCACCTGTACGAAAATTTAACAAATGACGATGCCATATGTCTAATAAATGAATTATTCATATATTAAATATATATGTTATAATTCAAAATTGCATTATAATGTTATAAATGTACATACATATTTTATTACCAAGTTGTTGCACTTGATCACAATGTTTAGCGCATCCTCCTCTTTAGCCAGGTAATGATCGGATGCACCATATTTCTATCTTAGTTGGTATTCAACCCAACTATTGGGATAAATCGTTGGAATATTTTCTTTTAAATGATATGGAAAAGACATGCTTCTAACATGAAACAACTTGAATTCTTTTCTATCAATGTCCTATCGAATTATCCCATAATACTGAGAGGGGGGTGAATTAGTATTGTCCTTTCATTTTAAAATAAAAACACAATATGAATAAAATAGGTTAAGATACAAATTTTATTATGGAAACTTGAAAGATAAAACCACCAATTCAAACTCATTAAAAAGATGAATCTATAAAATTGCTTTATCTACTTCTATAGAAAGGATGCAACAACACCCTGCGTTTCTACCTACAACAGACAAGGATGCTCCAACACCCTGGGTTTCTACCTACTACAATAGACAAGGATGCTACAACACCCTAGTTTTCTATCTGCTGCAATAGACAAGAATGATACAACACCCTTTGCATACTTATAGCCTTCCCTAATGCCACCCTGCCACCCTGGACTGATTTTTATTACTCTGCTATTCACTTCTTGGACTCTGTCATTCACAATCACAGAGAAAAATTATTTCGTTCAAACATTTTTTCAATAAATACCTTCTCGCTTCTTTTAGACACATCTCTTCACCATTGCACCATTTCATTGATCGTGCCTCTTCATGAATATTCCAGTCGTGACCTTCCACATTCTCCATTTTCGTAACCATCTTGAGCCATTGATTTTATATCAGTATTCTTTCTGACCATAGATCTATTATATCATGCAGCATGCATATTACCAAACTGTGACATTTCTCAAAATGTCTTTCTGCACTTAGATTTCTGCCTCAACCATTCTGCACCGTTGATCTTATTTAAGATTTTCGTGACAGTCAATGTGAGGTGGAAATTGGATATCAGATATGTGACTTTTTCCAAATGTCATTCCATGATTTCCACTTTCAGAACAAATCTTTCCACAACTTCGATCTCATTCGAGTGTTATCTTGATCGTCGATTTTCCAAATTGTGGATTGTGGGTTTGTGACCTTTTCTACATGTCATTTTGAGATTTTTTCTTTCCGCACCAATTTTCTTCCGCACCGTCAATCATATGCAAATGTTTTCTCGACCGTCGATCTTCCAGATTTTGGGTATAGAAACTGTGACATCTCCCAAAGTATTTTCACGATTCTCTGCCTTCCGCATTGTGCTGGTGGACTTCGGGTTGTGGAACTGTGACATTTATTAAAGTCTTTTTGTGATTCTCCACCTTCCTCTTTCTGCCTTCCTCTTTTCGCCTTCCACATTCCACTAGTAGAATTTGGGTTGTGAAAATCCATATTATCTGAGACTTTGACTTCTCATCTTCTGCATTCCACATTTTTCTTTCCCCTTTCCACCTTCTAGACTTTAGGTTGCAGAAACCCATATTATTCTAGACATTGATTTCTCATCTTTTGCTTTCCTCCTTCTGCTTTTCTTTGTGTAGAAATCATTCACCATCATCGATCTTCTCAAAGATCGATCTCCACCACACGATATTCAACCATATGGGTGATTGGTTTAGGCTTAATTTGGGTACTACTTCTAATTGCGAAATCCCTTTTTAATCGTTGATCTATCCAAGATGCATATCTTTAACTATGTGATTGAATTGATCAGTGGAATGATCAATTCCTTTCCGTAGCACTCTATGTACAGACAATTTGGATCTCCTACAACACAGTCTCTGCACTCTCCACTCCACACCCTCTCTTCACTCATACACTCATACACTCAACCTCTTCCTTTGTCATTGTTGAACTCATCCTACTACCATATATACTAGTTATTCCGTTGTCATTCATGAACACCTTTGACATAAATGAAAACTATATTCTCTACAATATCCCCCTTTGGAATTGATGGAAACACCTAAACATTCTCCCCCTTTGACAACAATGACAAAGGATAACCTATTATGCTATTGAGGATTTCTTGTATTTCTTATTTCTGACAAATCCCCCTATCATCATATCTTCCCATGAGATTGTGCTTCTTCCTCTATAATTTTTGTAAGGGAATTACTCCCATATTCTGTTTAAGATGCTCAAAGGATTCCTTAAGTAATGTCTTGGTGAAAATGTCAGCAACTTGTTCTTTTGTGTTAACATACTCTAGTTTAACAACCTTCTAGGACACTTGTTCTCTTAGGAAATGATATTTTATTGGTATGTGCTTTGTCTTGGAATGCATGACAGGGTTTTCTGAAATATTTATGCCATTGGTATTATCACAATGTATTATTATTGGGTGCTTATACTTCACAAGTAAGTCATCTAGTGTCTTCTTCATCTAAATGGCTCGGGTGCAACATGATGCAGCAACAATATCTTCATCTTCTATTGTGGAGAGTGAAATGGAAGATTGTTTTTTACTTAACCATGAAACCAAACAATTTACTAATAAGAATGCTTCTCCACTAGTAATCTTTTGATCATCCACACTTCCTTCCCAATCTACATCAGTAAATTCTTTTAAAACAAAGTCTTGAATTTTTTAGTAGCATAACACATACTCCATAGAACCTTTCAAATATTTGAAAATTCTTTATACTGCAGTTCCATGTGTTTCTTTGGGGCTTGACTCGAACCTAGCAACCAATCCTACAGCTTACATCGCATCTGGTCTTGTAGATGCCGCATACAGAAGGATACCTATCATGGATCTGTACATGGTATGATCCACTTCCAGAGACTCATCGTCCTTACTTAATTTACAACCTGTGATCATAGGAGTACTAATAAGTTTGGAATCTTCCATCTTAAATATTTTAAGCATGTCTTTGATGTACTTAGTTTGAGAGATAAATATTCCCTTGCCTGTTTGATAAACTTGTAATACCAAGAAGAATGTTATTTCACCCAACATTGACATTTTGAATTCCTTCTTCATTTCAGAAGCAAATTTTACACTCAATATTGGTAAATTGCCTCCAAATATGATGTCGTCTACATAAACAACACCAATCATCATATTTCCATCTTCTATTTTTAAGTAGAGATTACTTTTAGTGGCCCCTCTCTTAAATCCTTGTTATTTGAAATAACTATCTAGCCTTGAAAACCAGGCCCTTGGAGCTTGTTTGAGACCATAAAGTGCCCTTTTCAGCTTGCAAACATAGTCATTGTTTTATGATAATAGGAAACCTTCAGGCTATTCAATATAAACCTCTTATTCTATTTTTCCAGTCCAAAATGCAGCCTTGACATCCATTTGATACACTAAATTTTTTATGGCTTGAGAGTGCTATAAACATTCTGATTACTTCAAATATTTCCACGGGGGCATATGCTTCTTCAAAATCAATCCCTTCTACCTGAGCATACCCTTTACATACTAATATTTCCTTGTTCCTTATCACTTGACAATCCTGATTGAATTTGTTCTCAAAAACCCATTTGGTTCCTATAACATTCTTATCTTTAGGTATTGGGACAAGTTCCCAGGTCTCGTTTTTCTCAATCTGATCTAATTCTTCATTCATGGCTTTGAACCATTCATTACTTTTGCTAGATTCTGTAAAAAATTTAGGTTCCACTATTGAGAGTAGGGCTTGTTCATTAAATGATAGTCGTCTTCTTTTACTAACTCCAACATTTTTATCACCTATGATCTGTGTCTTCGGATGATTCTTTTGTATCCTTCTAGATGGAGTTTTTGTACTAGGTCTCGAGGAGTCTTCTTCATTTTCATGTGTATATTCCTTTTCTATTCTTTCTTCTTCATCATGGGTACTTTCGTCATCTTGAAAGTATTCCTTTTATTCTTTATTTGTATTTTCAAAACTGTCATGACTTCTTCTTCTTCCTAGTTTTATATCATCTACTCTCACATCTACAGTTTCTACAATTTTGTGTAACCTTTTATTCTAAAATCTATATGCCTTCTTGGTGGATGAATATCCTAGAAATATTCCTTCATCATTCCTAGAGTCAAACTTGCCAAGGTCATCCTCGTTCCTTTTAAAGTAACAATTACTACCAAATACTTTGAAATACTTGACTGAGGCTGGTCTTTCATACCATAGTTCATAAGGGGTCTTGTCTATATTCACTCTAGTTCTCCTCTATTAAGTATATAGATAGTTGTGTATATTGCTTCTATCCAATATGCATATGTCATCTTTGCTTCATTAAGCATTGTTCTGTAATCTTATTGGACTTTTCTATTTTTCCTTTCAACAACATTGTTCTGCCGAGGAGTATTTGGAACTAAAAACTGTCTCTTAATTCCATGTATATCACAAAACTCATTGAAATCATTTGAGGTAAACTCTCCCCCATTGTTGGATCTAAGACATTTGATTGTCATATGTGTCTCATTTTCAACCATTGCCTTGAAGATTTTGAATTTCTCAAAAGATTCTAATTTTTTCTTGAGAAATCTCACCCAAGTCATCCTTGTGTAATCATCAATGAGAGATATGAAATAATATTATCCTTGTAGGATTTTAGTTCTTGTTGGTCCATAGATATCCGTGTGCACTATTTCTAGAGGATGTGAATTCATATGTTCTTTTGTTTTAAAATTGGCTCTAGTTTGCTTCCCATGTTGACAATGTTTACAAACTGAGTTTAGAGGTTTTACAATTTTAGGAAAATCTCTTACAGATTCCTTCTTACTTATTTTGACAAGATTGTCAAAATTTAAGTGTCCCAACCTTCTGTGCCATAACCAAATTTCATCAACCATAATTAAGTAACATTTATTTTCATTTTCTAAGATGTATACATTGATTGAATTTATTATAGTAATGTCAGCAAATCTTCCCGAGTCCTTTTTCTCGATTTCACATTTCTCTGAATCAAAAATAAAGATGTGCCCTTGATCACATGTTTGACTTACACTGAGGAGATTAGGCTTGAGGTTTTATACTAGTAATACATTTTCTTCTTTGATCTGTTTAGTGACAACAACTGTTCCTTTGCCAATTATCTTGGAAGACAAATTGTCTCCAAAAGTGACTTTACCCTTATTATCTTTTAGTGTTATGAATTTGTTTGGGTCACTGTTCATATGGTTTTAACACCCACTATCCAAGTGCCATAGGTTTTGATTTTCTGTTGCACAAAGAGCAATCATGGAAATTTCCTTTTCTTCCTTTTCCCTCCAATACTTATTTTGTTTTGTGTCTTGATACTTAATTGAAAAAACATTCCTTGTAGTAGTGATCAGTTTACAATCTCTTCCCATATGTCCATGGTTATTACATTTGTAACACTCTATGTCATATTTTTGAAGAAGTGTAAGAAGGTTATGGTTTCCTTTTCTTTTATTGTTTGATGAATTCTTCTTGTTTCCAGGAACCTTCCCATAATCTCTACAATTTAAGTATTTATGACTGAAGTTATTACAAGAGTAGCAGTGACCTAAAAAGATCTGCAAATAACTATTTGGTCTCTTAGGCACCATATTATTTATGTTTTTATCTTGAGAGTTTGGGGCATTTTTCTTGCTCTCTTTCCTTTTCACTGGACTCTTTAGTTCTTTAGCATAAATTTTCTTGTTTCCTCCTTGATTAGTGAAAGATAAACATTCTGGTTTCTTTTCTTTGTTAAAACCTAAGCCAGATCTATCACTTGATTCATTTTGGCTATTCAGGATGTCATCTAGAATCCTTGAGCTATTCTCAAACTTTGATTTGATAGATCCTTCATCAAGATTTTTCTTTAGTTGTATGATATCTTCTTCAAGTGTCTAATATTCATGTATTCTTCTTTTGAGTTGCAACTTTAGGGACTCCTCAATCCTTTTGGCATATAGAAGTTGAGGTTCCAACTCACTATTGATATGAGTCGATTGCTTGTTCTTTTTCCTGCATTTGTCAAGTTCTTCAAGAGCGCTAACAAGTTCATCTCTTAAGTCTAATTATCCTTCTACATCTGAGTCACCATTTGAGGATTGAGTATCTAGACCCATGAATATAATTTCAGTTTCCTCATCTTCATTTGTATTTGCATCTTCATTGTATTCCATGGTGTAGACAATTTTCTTTTTCTCATAGGAATTCTTCTGGTTTCCTGCTTTACCCTTTTTGAATTTTTAGGTTTCTCTCTCATCATTATCATCTTGTTTAGGGTAAGTACATTTTGAAGCAAAATTTCTAATTCTTCCATAGTTAAAATGTTTTAGGGGTAAATTTGTTTTCCAATACCCTTCTCAAGTTTTTTAATAAAAAGAGCTTCCTCATCATCTAGGTTCTCTGATTGATTTTTGGATGAGGCTTTAAATACTACTTCTTTTCTTGAGGATTCATTTAGTCCATTTCTCATCTCATATGCAGTGAGGATTCCATGTATTTCATCTACTATCACCTGGTCAATATCATCTCGTTCCTCTAGGGTGGATAATTTTGAGTCATATTTCATTGGCAACGTTCTTATTACCTTGCTCACAACTTCTCTCTCTCTTTTAATTTTCCTCCAAGACCTTTCTCTAATAGCATTGAAAACCTCATCTACTCTTAGAAGGTATTCCCCAATATTTTCTTCTTCTTTCATTTTAAGGCTCTCAAACTTTCCTTTATATGTCTAAAGCTTGGATTATTTGACTTTAGATGCTCCTTCATAGATAATTTTTAACTTATCCCAGGCTTGTTTAGCAGTCTTGCATCGCATAAGTTTTGTAACTATAGATTTTGTCAACCCACTCAAGATTTCATTTAGGGATTTGGTATTACCTTCATATAGGGATAGGTCCACACTATCTGTAGGTACTTGTTCATGTATTTTATATTCCTTTTCAATTGCTACTATTATACCAAAATCCTATCACCATCATGTGATAAGACATTTGACATACCTACTTGCCCTGAATCCCAGCTTCTGGAGTGGAAGCTCATATCATTTGTCAATATTTTCATACAAATTCCCAGCACCATGCTTGGCTTTTTATCCATATGTGGTACCCTTGTTCGCACTGCCCATACTCTGTTGCCCACAAAGAGTGCCACCGCTTATGGCCCTTAGTCCATAAGCGGTTATTACCAGAACCACTCTATCACTAAAGGAGAAACACGGTACCCTGGGTAAAAAAGGAAAAAAGAAGCTTCTCGAGGCTTCTAGATGATAAGCCTTGAGATATCCCTTATCCCTACTATTGTGGGTCTGTTGAGCTCGAGATCCCCCATCCTAGGATCTTGGAGGCCACCTCACCCACAAATCTCTCAACCTACCCTATCCATATAGCCTTATAAATACAATCTTATGGCCATGGTTGAGGGAGAGAACTCTTAAGGCATTGTTATGCTATTGGATTGATCACTTGGTCCATATCATTGGAGAGCATAAAGAAAGCTAGAGTCAGAGCTTATGGGGATGAGAATGCTTGGTTTCATGGAGATGCATGTCGACACTAAGGCTTGCTTGTAAACTTCTTCATATTTCTTTAATGCAAGTTGATTTATGTCCCACATATATTGTTGATGTTTGATTTCATATATCTGTTGTTAGATTCCTTAGTCACTAGCATAGATTGGTAGATTATATTTTGGTTTCTTTGATTTGTTTCGTGTTGAGCTTATTGTAGGTACACAGGGTGACTATCAAAGCATTGTATTCTAGGTATCTACGGTGTCTAGGGAGAGTCTTCAACCTCTGTATTCTATTTGTTCTAGATATGAACCATTTAGACCAGTGGAACACCTTACTGTCCGCAGGAGGTGAAATATTCTAGCTAAAAAATATGGCAACTCCGTCGGGGATTGAATTTGTGTATCAGTCGTTCTGATCTTCCTCAGTCTACAACTCTTATCCAAATCCAGGATCCTTCTTCAACTCTCTTCAGTCATATCTACTCTTTGACTAACTCCGTTTGGGTTTGAAACCTCCGGATCTGTTCAGATCTAAGTCATTTGGGTCTTTTATGCTCTGTTTCCATACTCAATTCAACGGTATTTTCCTTGATCTAGCCTTTTTCTGACTAGATCCTTTGTTCTTCTTTTGTTTTGTTCATCTACAGGGAACCACACCTATGCTGTGTATGAGACGCGGTGCCACCACCTTAACAAAGTGGACAGTACATGGTGCCACCACCTGTAACCTATTGACAAGAAGCGGTGTTGTCTGGGAAACGCTCTGTCAACACTTGAGAAGTGCAGTGCCAGGTAGGAATCATTCCAAAGCCCTTTTTCCTTATTTTTCTTTGCAAAAATTCATATTTTGATTGCTTTTAGTTCTTCTAGTCAGACTTGTGTTACTGAATCTTATGCTTGTGGTGTGAGTTTTTATGGTTTAAGATTGATTTGAGTGGAATTTCAAAAGTTTGATAAGTCTTTTGATTGTTCATCTGCTTCTATGCTTGTTGGTTGTCTTTACGAAAGGATTTCTTGTTTTCTGAAAAGCTTAGGGTGTTATTTAAAAATATCTTTTCATTTCTGCTACATAGACTAAAAGAAGAACACTAGATTAGCTTCTAGGTTTCATTTCTTATTTGCATAGTAAACTTCTTTTTCCTTCCTTTAAAAAAGATTTTTTTTACTAAGACTAGGATATCATCATTGAGCGTTGGACATTGGTTTTCTGATTGGATTTACAAGCTTTCAGAACCTTTATGATCTTTCGTCTCTCATGCATTTAGAGCTATCTCAATCAAAAGAAAAAAAAAATGGTAGTTTTAAGTTAGATTTGCTTATGTTTGAGAAATTGGAAAAAATAGAGTGCATTTGCATATAGGTGTGCTTCTTGTTTTTCTTTTAGGAAACAATATTCTTCCCCTTCTCATTTACTTTCAGAAAGAAGAAATCAATTTGGAAAAGTGTTTGCTTGTCTTTGTTTGATGTTCATGACTGTTGTGTGGAAGTATTTTTGGTTTTTGAAACAAAAGTAAAACACTCTCTTTCCATCCCATAAGTAGGCATACTTAGTGGTAAAGTGAACATTTTGCACTAGCATACTTCATGGTTTTACTTTTCTGTCAAAACATCATGCATTCACCTAACCGTACAAGTTAAAATTAACGGTAGTTGTAGGTTAAAATTTACATAGTAACTTGAGCGGTAAGTTAGAGACATGTTCGGGTGTCGTTAAGCGTAGGAGATGTCGTTATTTATCAGCATTAGATTTTGGGACTCGCGCGGTTCTTCCACGTACCGTTGGTATATTGAACGACCTTTCACGTACCCTTGAGGTATATAGAAAGGTACTTAACATACTCGATTATATATCGGAAGGCTACTTGTGTACAATTATGCATTAGACAACACTACTACCGATTCGAGCTCCCACGTACCTTGAGTATATAGGGAGACCCCACTAGGGTACCTTATCTATCTGAGAAGATCCCTTTGGCCATATTGTTTGGAGACATACACCAAAAATAGCATTCAGGGAGATTACTACACACGTACCAAGTGGCACCTTCTTGACAATCCTAGTGAGAGACCTGACTTTTGAACTCCTCCTATCATTTTAAGTGTGCATGCTTTGACCTATAGCTTGTGTAGGGAATTTATTTTTGGTGTATTTTCTAGATTTTAAGACCCTAGGTTAGTTAGGAAGTGTAAAAATTGGTTTAGTTAAGACAGTCCAGAAGAGTATGGGGCTTGCCACCTGATTTTATTCCTAGTTCAAGAGAAAATCCTATGGAAGCTATCAACCAAGGAGCTGTTATCGCCTCCTAAGTGGGAGATAATGTGGTTGTGGAAAGTGGAGTACCATATTCTTCACACTCACCTCCCTTGGTCCAACAGCCTTCTCAGGAAGATTCCTTGTTCCATTCTCCCATGGAAGGATGTGTTGATGATACTGCTCGCCTGGATTTTGGTCCCAATGCTTCAATCCTTGTAGGTCAGGACATTGCTTCATTTGGAACCCATGGAATCTCTTTTGAAATTGAAGAAGAATGTAGGAAATATCGTTCTTCCATTCTCCATGCAAAGGAGATTGATAAGCAAATTGAAGACATTTTAGGCCCGACACTACCAAGGTCCACATCTGTTCCTAGGGGATATCGTTCACTTGTCAAATCTATGAGACCCATTGAATCGATTATAGATTGTCCATTGAGACCCCACAACCCAGGTCAAGATACCACCCCTACCACCTCTCATGTTATGTCTATACCTAATTTTCCCAGGTCTTCTGTACCTGAGATTTAATCTTTACTTCTTGTTTCATCTACACCTTCTAGTGCCGGGGGGAAACCCCCGGCACGACCTACATTATCTGACACTAGAATTGTTACTAGTCAAGGGAAAACCTCTAACATAGAACCATCTATAGTTTATGTCCCTCCCACCCATTCTAATGTGTTTAATCCTCCATCTAGTTTAGGTCAACCCTCCGGGGCCCAACCTGTAACCATTCAATCTTAATTTGGAGGTTATGGTTACCAAATACCTATAGGTAATATTAATCATCCACCCAATCCTACAAGAATTCCATACCCTAGTAATACTTTTATACCATGGGGGAAACCCAACTAGTCTTACATGTTAGCTATGGGGGGGATACCTATACATACCACGGGAGGTGCCGGAGGACCCCCTTATGGAGGTCCTCCCCCTGGGGGGCCTAATGGTCCCAGAGGATTTGGAAAATTTCCTCCTTATGGTCTTGGTGGCTCTAGTGGTCCTGGGGGACCTGGTGGCTTTCCTCCTTCTGGCCCTAGAGGGGCTGGTGGCCCTCCTCCTAGTGGTTTCGGTGGCTCTGGAGGTTTACCTCCTCCTGGTGGCCTTGAAGGGTCTGGTGGTCTGCCCCCTAGTGGTCTTGGTGGTCCTGGTGGTCCCGGTGGCCCTAGTGGTCCTCCTCCTGGAGGCCCTGGTGGTCCTAGCGGTCCTAATACCAAAAATCACCCCCCTACAGGCCGATCTTTCGGTAGTTGTTCGTCACATCAACCTGTTTATCAGTCCACTTATGGTCCTACTGGTAATTATATGCCATATCAATATTACCAGTATCTTCATCCCAACTGATAGTTACCTTTCCTAGAAACTTTAGACTTACCTGATCTGTCCAAGTTGATTAATGACCCCATTTGACACAATCCATTGTGCCCCCTATTTTGGTAAAGTTACCATCGTAAATCCCGAAATTCGATGGGAAACAAGGAGACGATCTGAAGAACCATGTGATGACATTCCATTTGTGGTGTTCTACAAATTCCCTCATGGATGACTCCATTTTGTTACGACTCTTTCAACGAACTTTGACCGATAGAGTTGCAAAGTGGTACATTGAACTCCCACAACATTCATTTGTGGATTTTGGCACGCTGGCAACCATGTTTCTTACACACTTTTAGCTCCCTATTCGTTATGAAATGGGTATTGATATTTTAACCTCTCTGTGACAGAACACCTCCACCCACATATCCGATCATATTCATGAGTGGAGAAGGTGGAGAAGGCTTATTAAGGCCCCTATTCCAAATCAGTTACTATCTGATTGGTTCACCAAATCCTTGTTGCCTCCTATTGCCTGAGGTGTGGCTATGGGTGATGTTGTTACTGAAGAGCAGGCTATTAGTCGGGCTCAGTACCTAGACTTGGTTTATTCCCAGTTTGGCACTCTTTATGACCTGATCCCTCAAGCTCCTTGCCCCAGCACCAATCCTACCAAGCCACCAGTAGAAGTACCTGTTGATGGGATTGTTGGTTCAATCCAGTCCCCATCAATGGAAAAACCTGCCAAGCAAACCCAAACTGCCCCATCTACTCCTTCGACTCCTAAAGTTTCCATTGAGGTCAATTCTATTCAAAGTACTCAAACCTTGGGTAATAAAAAGAAAGGTAGAAATCGAAATAAAAAACCTGGAAACCAGTCAGAGACTCCATGACCAACCAATGGTGATAAAAAAAAAGGGAAAAGAAAAGCAAAATATCCTTATTTTCTATGTGGTGGTGACCATTTTTTAAAGGAGTTTCCTCGTCGGGATGAAATCTCCCAATTTTTGAAGTCCAATCCCACACATGCAGTACTTATGGATCCTTTTCCCTCTCAGCAATAGATGATAGACCAAATTTCTAATCAGGGTAATTCTAGTTCATTAGAGAAAATCCGTATCATGTCCTTAGATACCATCCATCTACAAACTCGAAGTCAGAATTATGATAAACCTGCAGATAAAAGTGAAGATCATTCGTCTTCAGGCAAAGCCCCTTCTACTAGTTCTCTGAGTCCTCGTCTACTGTCCCCTTTTCTATTGAGAAGCCTACTCTTGACATGATTTTGTGACCACCTAAGAGTACTCTTCAGAAGGAAGTATTTAATCCCAATGCCCGAGCTGCTCAATTTTATAATGTGGTTGAAGATCTCGCTCAGGAACCTTATGCAATGTCTACCCTAGAAGTGCTCCAAAGTTGCCCTACACAACGCAAAAACCGGTTGAGTGCATTAGGAGCTTTAGACCCGGATAACAACAACTTGATTTATTTTAATGTTGAGAACTATAAGTCTAGGTTACCACATAAACTTTCTTTTCAAATCATTATGAAAGTAGTTGGAAAGAAATTTTTTTGAACGATACTATATGAAGGAGCTTCAACCTCCATGTTGTCTTTGTCTTGTTGGAAATCCCTTGGCTCTCATGAACTTGTAACATCACCTATGACCCTTAAAGCATTTGATGGATGGGTTTTCTAGCCCCACAGTCTCATATTAGTCCTCACAGTCGAGCTAGGGGAAAAACCGTTTCCATCCAAGTAGAAGTGGTAGATGCCCCTTTAGATTACAATATCCTCCTAGGATGAAATTGGTTCTATGCTATGACTACTGTTGCTTCAACCGTATTCCGAACTGTCCAATTTCCACATCTAGGGAGAATCGTTACTATTGACAAGCTTGATTTTTGCACGTTGGATGTTACTACCTGTTGCCTCCTTTCACACACTTGGGTCACGTCGCAAAAATATTCAAGCCACTCGGTGTGTCCTTGGGGGAAAGTCTCAAGTCAAGGCTGTCACCTTGTTCTTGACTCCTCCGTTTAGGCTCAACTCCTAACGAATAAAAGGGGGGTAGACCCTATTAACTTACTAAGGATAATTACTTAGTATTGTGATGTTAAACTGATTGAGTTACTTAGGAGTTTGCAATTTAACTATAGATGATCAAAGATGGCAAGATACAAAAGATGAACACACGAAAGCACAATGCTGAGACACAATATATATATAAAACAAGAAAATAACCAGTGCCTTAGAATGGAGTCAAAAAATAGAAACAATGTACTTGCACATGCTTGGAGTGAGTGTTTTGTGATTGCCTCTTGGTATGTTTTAAGTTAAAATTGAAGTGTGAGTTGATTAAAATTAGGCAAAGGGGGGACTCCAGATATACCCTAGAGTACTTGGAGTATGTCCAAAACTAAACCTTCACGGCCACCCGCAAGGAATATGTGGGCTGAAATGGAGTCTCTAGGGCTATTGTTTATAACGCACCCGTTAGGGTGTGACAGAGATCGGTGCCCTGAGGTCACTTTTCAGAAGTTCCCGCTTCCTCTGGGTATTTTGCCACCGTGATGGTTCGATCTAGGTGTTGGATTTTCACCTGTTGGTTTGATAATTTGGGAGAGTGATTCCTAATTATAGTAGTCACTAAATTCCTTTCGATACAGCTTGACTGATCGGATGAACCACATCCAAGTGCAGAGCATACACACTGGAGTCTTGTCAATTTTAGTAAGTTTTAAATTGGGTGTTCTTGTTTAAAAGAAAACCCTCCAGGAACCTCTTTCGATCCAAGTGGATCTCAATCGAGGAATCTAGGAGGGGTTAATTTTATAATAGCTGAAAAATAAATGATCAAGATTGTTGGTTTAACTGTGGGCAGACTTGGGTTTAATTTAATGTACCAACAATACCCCTAGCTCACTGGCTCTTTCAGTGACAGACCGCAGAATGGCCTGAAGTCTCACCTGAAGTGATCTTAGATGGGGTGGCTGAAGAATCAGGGGTCTTCAACTGGGTTCTGTAGCATCCTAGGGTCTCGTGACTCTTCTTATCCAGCGGGATCTCTCTACGAGGGTGATCTCTCCTTCTAGCTAGCGCTGGTAGGGAGCGAACTCTTATCGCATCGCTGCTTCTATGGCGATGCACAAACTTACTCTTATGCTCAGCTCCTTCCCTGGGATATCTCACACCGCAGCTCCTTAGATGATGCAATATCACCTTTCTATGTTGTAATATGTCCTATAATGAGGCTCAATATGCATCACAACTCTCAAGGTCCTGCAACCTCCTTCCTAGGTCTATTAACTCTGTTAACCCTCACAAGGGTGTTAAACCAATTCACTTACACTTCTACAGTTTAACATGCTAACATCAACTACACTCAACTCGCAGAACTCATATACCGGAGTCACTTAACGCTGTAACTATCAAACTATAATGAATCAAGCACTGATAAACTCATACACAGGCTACTTGATACATTCAACTTGCCTTTAACCTTCTATGTGCTATAAACTGAATCATAACATACATACATTCATCAACTGATACGCAACATTCATGTAATAGATAACAAATAGCAACTAAGTAAAGCACCATCACATGAAACAATTGCACAACAATCGGGTTTTACGTGGTTCACTTCCAGGGGGGAAACTACATCCACGGGAACTGGTTTTTATATTATATCTTGAGAGAGTAAACACAGTTCCACTGCAACCTATTAGATCTCTTCTCTTTCTATATTGCTTCCTTCTTACAATATACTCTTCCTCTCTCTCTCTCTCTCTCAATCCCTACGGATTGTTACATTCATGCTCAAGGAGCTAGCTATTGGTTGCAGTAAGATAATACAAACTTAACAACAGAACCAGAGCTCGACTCGAAGAACAGCTAACTGACTAACTAGCTAATTGTCTATCTGAATGTTTGGCTAGATAAACTTTCATAATACAAAATACATGCTTATATAAGTGGCCCAAAGGTCTCTCCCTGTTACAACAATGTGGGCCTTTCCCAACAGTAACCCAAAAACCCTAACTGTGACAGTCGGCCAATCTGTACTTGAACTGTCGCTTTTCGTCACACCACATCTTTTTGCAGTATTCCATGCTTCCCGAAGCTGATCATGGGTATGGGTGTCGCTTCCTCAGTCACTCCCCTTCTGTCCTTTGTCTTCAATACCTCGGCCCGTTTCTCCTTTTCCTTTATGAGGGTAGCTGAGCCCTCCCGTGTTCGCCGCTGCCTTAAGTGCAGTGGTTGAGCTCTCTCTTCTCTGCCACTCAGGTATTGTTTCCTTTGACTTTCTTCTTTCGATATAGCATCTTTTCCTGTAGCTGCGAGGCCCTGCTCCAACAGTCCCCTAACACTTACTTGTGGCTCATTCCTGAGCCACTAACAGCTAGTTTCTCATGCTGTAGCTTCTCCTTGGCTTCCTACGAAGTCCTTGTAAGTCTCTCCTGAAGTCCTGTGACTTCTTTATCCATAGCTTCAACACACTCTTGTGTTGTTTTCTCTAAAATAGTGTCAACACTTTCCTTAAGTGAAGCTCCAGAAATGAATGGCGGACCCTTTATAAGCTACTAAATTTGTTTCAATGACCTGATCTCCTGTTACCTTGGTTAGTTTTGAACCATTCACCTCAAATTCGACTAGAGAGCTTGTTCGAACAGACTCATCCAAGCCATCATCATTCTGAATATAGGGAAAGTGGTAAAACTTCCATGAGGAGACATGTCCTTTTCTAGCTTTAATGTAACTACCTTCTTGGACATTTTCTGTATCTCTCTCATTTTCAACATCTCTGCTTCATTCCTTTCCCATTTCCTTTTGTTTTTCTGAGTCTTGGATGCCTGTTTCTTGGTCCCTTTTTCTTTCCATGAAATCTTCTGGGAAACTCCATGTGCATAGCTGGGAGCCCTTCTCTTAGATCTCTTTTTTCTCACTTTTCTTCTTCTATGTTCTGAGCTAGACTCTTCTACTATCTATGCTTGACTCCTCATCCTTGGCGGCTGTCTGATCTATGATGTACCTAATTTCACAACCTTGGGCGGCGTCGTCATAGTGGACACAAGGCCACCACGATGGAATCTTTGCATAATGTTTTCTAAAGGTTTCATCTCAGATAGAAACCACTTGGTGCAATGCTCTGACCTGGCAATGGCTGTAAAATTGGGGAAAACTAGCACTCTGTAGCTAGAGTATCTCTTCACAGGGAAAACTCTTCAAATTGCTCTATAGCTCTCAGAAATCGCAAAAGTAACCCTTCTGGATGAATGAACTCTGTATTTATAATGAAGGTGATAATCTTTGAAGCAAGGGTCATTTGGCTAGACCCGTCGGCAGTATTAATTGCATGGACAAGACAACACCCATCGTTTTGATCCTCATTAATTGCTGAAAATCCGATCAAATTTCAGTCGAAACTTGCGTGCAGGTGCCAATCTCGTCGAAGATTTACCAAATATAGAAAAATCATTATACTATTTCCAAATCTAGGGCAACGTATAGTTGTCGTATCTGGATTAACTACTTGTCAGAAGGCGAAGTGACTAGCCCTCTGTCCCTTTTCAAAATCATCTACGTGGCATGGGGAACATCGCATCGCTGCGATTCCACACCACATCATCTCGAACCAAAGTGTTAGCATGAATGCCGCAACATTCAAAAACTCCACAAGCATCCTATGACTTGCACAACATATACTTTTTTTATGCGATTCCTCATACTTAGAACTTTTTTTTTTCTTTGAGTGTAGACTACTTACCGGTGTGATGCCTCCTTTCAACTACACTGGACATCTGCACTTCATAAATTGTCTGAGTTAGGACTGGGAGGTGGAGTGGCTATCACTATAAAGTTTAAGTCTACTACCATTAATCAAAGTGGGAAGCTTCCCGTTTAGTTTTCTGAGCTGAACGACACCTCCATTTGTAACTTGCTGAACTTGATATGGCCCCAACCAATGCATCTTGAACTTCCCTAGAAACTTAACAAACTTGCTGTCATAGAGGAGCACTAAGTCTCTTGTCTGAAAAATCTTGCTTTTGATGTGCCTGTCGTGCCAAGCTTTTTCTCATGCCTTCTGCACTTTTTAATGAAATCTTGCGATGAATCTGTCTTCTTCTAAGGAAAGCAGCTACGCTAGTCTTTCATTCATTGTATCTTTATCAGCCATCCCGGTAATTTGAGCAACTCTTAAACTGAGAATAATATATTCCATAGGCATAACAACCTCTTGTCCATACACCAAGTTGAAAGGTGTGTGTCCTGTAAGTTTCTTGCATGTAGTCCTATAAGCCCATAATACAGCATTAACCCTGAGGTCCCAATCATTTCTTTGGCTATTACAGATCTTATTAACATCGTTTTCTAGAATCTTGTTAAAGGCCTCCATTGCACCATTAGCTTGACAATGGTAGGGAGTGCTCTTATGGTGTTGGATCTGAAATTACTTCATCAAGGCCTCAATAGTGCGGTTCAGAAAATGTGTGCCTTGATCACTCATCAAGATTATTGGACATCCAAATCTACTTATAATGTTTTCAAAAATGAACTGTACAGTTGTAGCAGCATCACAATTCCTTACTGCTTTTGCCTCTGCCCACCTGGTGAGGTATTCTATTCCCGTGATGATGTATCTCACACCAGTTCGTTTCTCGGGTGGGTTGATAGGACCCACAAAATCTATATCCCACTTGTCAAATGCCCACAATGTAATCTGTGGTCGCAGTGGCATTTCATCTCTCTGCAAAGGTTTTCCTACCCTCTAGCAGATATCACAGCATCTGCAAAACTCCTTGGTGTCTTTATATAAAGTAGGCCACCATAATCCTGCAGCTAGGATTTTTTGAGCAGTCGACTTTCCTATGAAATGACCTCCTGCGGCACCTGAATGTGCTTCTCTGATAATGGCCTCTTTCTCATGCGGCATAATGCATCTGCGCAAAACTTCATCTAGACCTAACTTATATAAATTAACTGCAATCAAAGTGAAATCTGTTGCTTTCACAACTAACTGTTTCTTCTGTTGTTTAGTAAACTCAACAAGTGCCCACCCTGTAGTGAGAAAGTGAATAATATCAGCGTAATACTCATCTGTGATCTGGATAGAGAACAATTGTGCATCTGGAAAATTGTCCTCTAAATTACTTGGTTCTTCGCCTGAATCTATCCATGACAGGTGATCAGGTCCGGCATTTAATTTTCCTGGTTTTACCATGATTTCAAAATCATACTCCTGAAATAGGAGTAACCATCTACAGATCCTTCCTCCTAATACTAGTTTATTGACCAAATACTTTAAAGCGGAATGGTTAATGAACATCTTGAATGGGGCACCCAATAGGTAGTTCCTGAACTTCTGTAGAGCATACACCATAGCTAATCCTCCTCTTTCTGTGGTGGTGTAGTTTTTTTCTGCGGTAGATAGCTTTCTTCTTGAGTACGCGATATGGTGATCGATACCTCCGTCTCCTGGATGTGTTAAGACGATCCCCAGTGCAATGCCAGATGCATTCACATGTACATGAAATGGCTTGTTCCAATATGGGAATACTAAGATGGTGCTATAACCATCTTCTCTTTAAGAGTGTCTAAACTTTGATGGCATTCCTCATTCCATAGGAATTTCACTTCTTTCTTTAACAGATTTTCCATAGGTGATGTGATCTTTGCATAGCCTTTGATGAATTTTCTATAGTACCCGGTATTACCGAGCACTATTCTCAATTGCTTGACTGAGTTGGGTGCTGGAAGATTTACAATGATGGCAATCTTTGTAGGATCTACCATCAATCCTTGTCTACAAACAATATGACCCAACAAAATACCAAATGGTGCACAGAATATACATTTCTTGAAGTTAAGAGAAATCTGATATTGCCTGCATTTCTCTAACATGAGCCTTAAATATCCTATATGCTTGTCGATTAATCCAAATACAGTCCAACCATCAAAATAGACTTCTAATAATTTATGGATGTATTCCTTAAATACAACAACTACTACTCTAGAAAAGATAGCTGGTGCATTTTTAATACCAAAGGGAATTACCGTATACTGGAATGAGCCCCATTCTGTTGCAAAGGTGGTCTTGTGTCGATCCTCTGGATGGATTCTGATCTGGTGATAGCATAAAAAGCCATCAGTGAAGGAGTAGACCTCCTGTCCTCCCACATTGTCTAAAACTTCATCAGTAAAAGGTGTCGAAAATGGGTCATGAAGCGATGCGTCATTGAGTTTGCGCAAATCGACACAAATCATGATTTCTCCTTTGGTTTTCTTTTCCTGCACAACCATGGAACTAACCCATTTGCTCTCTTCTACAAGTTCAATGATGCCTGCTGCTAGCATCTTATCAATTTCATCCTTAACTTTTTCTTTATAGTGAGGATTCAATCTGTATGGACGCTGCTTAACTAGCCTAGCATCCTCTTTCAATGGTATCCGCATTACTCCCAAATCTCCTACTATTCCCTTCATCTCTGTGAAATTAGTGGGAAATAAGTCCTGATAGTCATGTAAGATATCTGCGATGTGTCCTACTATTTCATCATCCGAATAGTCTCCAATGGAGGCAAACTTTGGTTCTGTTTCTGTGCCAATATTGATCTTTTTAATCTTGATAGGTTCTGTGATAGCGGGAATTTCTAGTTTCGGTCCATCAACATCGTGAGTCCCTTCTGACTCTTGAATGTTGACACTGCGAGGATTCTCATCCTCATCATCTGGCTCTGCTGCGAAGTTGTAACATTCTAGCGAATGTTCTAACTGTATGGCCCAATCAAGCTGAGCATACACTGATAGGGTACAGTCGTCAAATATCTTAGTCTTTATTACATCTAGAGCCTGATCAATGCTTGGATACTCAGATTCAAAAGTGAAAGTGAGTAGAAAGCTATCTATCATAAGTGGCCATGTGATGGTTCCTCTGCACAACTCTGTCTTAGTGTACCAGTTCCTTGGAATTGTGTCTAAAGTGTCAATGAATAGGTGAACCCATTCATCCTCTGGAATGTCCAACCAACTATGTTCACAAATCTTAATATGTGACCTGGGGTCACTTTCTCCTGTATATTTCTACTATAAAGGCTCCTTGTCATTACAGAATCTGATCGCCATCAGTCTCTTAAGATCCTCCCATGATGTGATATGTTCTTTATGTGCATGCCACCTTCTTGCAGGTGTGGCTTTTACTGCAAGGTCAATAGTTTTTATCCTCTACTCTTGAAGAATTTCCTGCTCAAACTGCTGTAAAAAGTCATTGACATCCTCTAAGCCATGAAACGATGGAATATCAATAATCTTTGCGCCGATCCATCGCAGTGACTTAGTCATAAACGCACATCTGCGAGCTGAGACTTTGTAAAGTCTATTCTGCCAATTTTCTAAACCAACCTCCGAATCTGATGTGCATGAGCTATTGCATCGCCAACTAATATTTCCTTTTGCGGTGGGGTTGATGTAATCACTCTGATTAGTAGTCATCTGATAAAGGCTTTCCATGTTGTGCACCTCCTCCTCTACTCTAATAGGTTCAATGAAGCGAGGACCCTGGAAAGGATCCAACGGTGTGATGACCCGAATCTGATTATCCTCAAAGGTCATTTGTCTTTTCTTTAAATCAATAACAGCCATGTTATTGATTTCCCAATCAGTACCTAATAAAGCTGGGTATGGTCTACTATCGCCAATGATTTCTATGACTTCAAATTCTACAAAGGTGTGAACTCCGTCAATATCAACTGGTACTTGCGGTAATTGACCTGGTGGTGATACCCTTTGCTGATTGGCTAGTCGCAGATGGATAGGTGATATTGCTAACTTAGGGTTACCCATCTATTCCCATGTCTGCTTACTCAAAACATTTACCTCTCATCCTAAATATAGGATTACCTCATCCATTTCAAATTCTCCAATTTGCACTGTGAGTCTCATCTCTCTTCCTGTTCTTGTATGGCCCATAATATTATGAAAAGCCTGCTGTGCACTGCTCACGGAAGAAGACGGCTGACACTAATCTATGATGTGCTAAAGCTCTCCAATGGCTTTCTCATTTTGTACAAGTTTCAAGTAGCTCCGCAGGAAGGATTGTACACTTCCTATCGACTCATCCTCTTCGCACCTTCTAGATGTGGTAGCCTGTGATATCTGCACAGGACTAACGCCACAAGGTGTTTGCTACGGTAGGCCCCTACAAGGTAGTACGTATGATCCTGATGGTATAGGGTTAGTAAAGAAAGTTTTTACTTGCTGAAACGTTTCTTTGTTCTTCTGCAGGTCAAGTGGTGTTGATTTATTAGTGGCTTTGCGCACCCACTCCGAACCTGTATTCTTTTCGGTATCCTGTGATGTACTACTAGTAGAAGCACTGCTGCGAGTCACAATATTGACTCTTGGTTCTGGTTCTTTCTGCTCAGCAGCAATAAGCTGAATGTTCTGGTTTATTGCTAGCTTAGGATCCCTAATCTTGGCTATCAAGATTGGACACTCTTCTATAGTGTGATCATAGGACTTGCAATAATTACATGTTGTACTAGGGTTCTGACAATCCCTAGCATAATTTCCTACAAATCCATAATTGTAACAAGTAATCGGTCCACAGCCATGGCCAAAGCCTCCACCATGACCTCATCCTCTGAATCCTCCACCACGGCCAACATGAGCCAGTTCATGCTGTGGTCCTGCTGCTGGACCTGATGTCTCTGACTAGACTCTGTACAAGTCATGCTTTCTGTCTATCATGAGATCATAAGCTCTGCAATTATTTTCATCATGTCCTACTGACTTACAGAAGTTGCAATATAAGTTCTTAGGGGTTTGTACATACTTCTGAAGTAAAGGGAATTCCTGTGGTCTATGTCCTCTTGTTCTGTAGAGTTCACACCATGGCCCTTGGTTCTGTATTAAGGGTTTTGGAGCTCCACTTGCTAAATATTCAACAAATACTGGGCAGTTATCTTTAGTATGGCCCTATTCTTTACACTTTGTACACCATAGTTCTTGTGCAACCTCTTTCCCTTTCTTAATCTCATGTAGCTGTAATGTGATATTGGCTAACTGATTCTGTAGGTTTCTCATACATGTACTAGTCTCAGCTAGAGGTGAAGCCTCTAGTTTCATTTCCATCTCCAACGCTTCATCCTGCGTACGGAGTCTCTGTTGCATAAGGGGGAAGTCTGATATGCAGGAGCAATGCTGCGATGAACCATTCCTTATGCTGCTCTGGCGCAAACTCAAAGCTAACCTGGTCTATAAGAGATTTGAATTTTTGATCAAAGTCCCATACTGACTCTGTAGGTAACCATTTAATGTCTTTAAGCTCTATGATACACTGTGACTCAGACTTAGGTTTCTTAAATTCTTTGATCATGGCGGTCCTGACTTGTATGAGCATTCTGGGCTGTGCTGTTGTATACTTCATATACCATGTTAAAGCTCTATCTCTAAGTGTAGTGGCCAACTGGACAAGTTTAGTATTATCATCCTGGATCTGTTTAATGGTCCCTATGGCTTCACATAGGAACCAATGTTGTTCTGGGTCTTCTGCCCCTGTATCCTTAAAGGTAGGTAACTTCATGTCGTCCCCCATTCTGTTTCTACGTGGTGGATTCTGAGTTGCTGTATTACTACCACTTGTCGGTGTAGATGTAGGTGGTGTAAAGGTAGTATGTACTATATGTGAACTACTAGATGGAGTTCATGTGGGATTTTTTTGAGTCCCGGTCATTTTTTGTGGGGTATAAGGGTGGTAAGGGATACCCCATACTATTCTTTCTCTATTGCTTTGGCTCTGTTCTCTAGTATGGTCTGAACTGTCTTCCACGAAGGAAGATTTGAAATCTACTTTATATTTCTTACCACTATGTGTACATCCAATTTCATCAAAATCACTCTCAAAATCTTGTGACATTACACTTACTGAACTTATTCATCTGAGAATATATCCATTACTCATTTTTCATGTAATAACATCTTAATAGATGAATTTAAAGAGTTCAAGTACTTACCATGATATCCTTTGAAGAAGTACCTCTTGGCGTCACTGAAACTTTTTCTTTGATCAACTGCAAACTCGGTAATGAAGCCTTCCAGCAAACTTGCAAGCCAGAAGTCTACTACCCGTGAAATGGGATTGTCTATGCTCCTCACGGTCTGAATCAACTCCGGTGTCCAGACAATGTTTCTTTTCTTCTTGAATATATTCTTATCAGTCAACTTTGATAACCAGTCGTACAACTCATTTGCATAGGTCGCAAAAAATATCTCATGCAGATCTGTGAAGATATGTTTTTGTAACCAGTCCTCTGTACTGAGCCTAGGACTCTTGTTTTCTTTTTCAGCAAATTCTCTCTTCTTAGACCCAACCCACTGGTTGAGTTCTTCTTTAGTAGGATGCCAATAGAAAATTAGCGTTTCAAGTTGTTCAAAGCCTGCAACAGAACCATTTGTTGGTTTAACTGTGGGCAGACCTAGGTTTACTTTAATGTACCAAGAATACCCCTAGCTCACTGGCCCTTTCGGTGACAGACCGCAGAATGGCCTGAAGTCTCACCCAAAGTGATATTAGATGGGGTGTCTGAAGACTCAGGTGTCTTCAACCGGGTTTTGTAGCATCCTAGGGTCTTGCGACTCTTCTTAGCCAACAGGATCTCTCTGCGAGGGCAATCTCTCCTTCTAGTTGGCGCTGGTAGGGAGCGGAATCTTATCGCATCACTGCTTCTATAGCAATTCACAAACTTACTCTTCTACTCAGCTCCTTCCCTGTGATATCTCACACCGCAACTCCTCAGACGATGTGATATCGCCTTTCTATGCTGTAATATGTCCTATAATGAGGCTCAATATGTGTATCAACTCTCAAGGTCCTGCGACCTCCTTCCTAGGTCTAATAACTCTGTTAACCCTCACAAGGGTGTTAAACCACTTCACTTACACTTCTACAGTTTAACATGCTAACATCAACTACACTCAACTCGCGGAACTCATATACCGGAGTCACTTAACATTGTAACTGTCAAACTATCATGAATCAAGCACTGATAAACTCATATACAGGCTACTTGATACATTCAACTTGTGTTTAACCTTCTATGTGCTATAAACTGAAGCATAACATACATACATTCATCAACTGATACGCAACATTCATGTAACACATAACAGATAGCAAGTAAAGCACCATCACATCCAACAGTCGCACAACACTCGGGTTTTACGTGGTTCACTTCTAGGGGGGAAGCTACATCCACGGGAATTGGTTTTTATAATATATCTTGAGAGAGTAAACACAGTTCCGCTGCAACCTATTATGCAGCTTGAGATCTTCTGGGAAACTCCACACACACAACCGGGAGCCCTTCTCTCTTAGATATATTCTCTTTCTATATTGCTTCCTTCTTACAATATACTCTTCCTCTCTCTCTATCTCAATCCCTGCAGATTTTTACATTCATGCTCAAGGAGCTAGCTATTGGTTGCAGTAAGATAATACATACTTAACAACAGAATTAGAGCTCGACTCAAAGAACAGCTAACTGACCAACTAGCTAATTGTCTATCTGAATTTTTGGCTAGCTAACCTTTCATAATAAAAAATGCATGCTTATATAGGAGGCCCAAAGGTCTTGCCCTGTTACAGCACTGTGGGCCTTTCCCAATAGTAACCCAAAAACCCTAACTCTGACAGTCGGCATATGTGTACTTGAACTGCCGCTTTCCATCACACCACAGCTTTCTGCAGTCTTCCACGCTTCCCGACGCTAATCGTGGGTATGGGCGCTGCATCCTCAGTCACTCCCGTTCTGTCCTTTGTCTTCAACACCTCATCCCATTGCTCCTTTTCCTTTATGAGGGTAGCTGATCCGTCCTGTCTTCGCCACTGCCTTAAGTGCAGTGGTTGAGCTCTCTCTTCTCAGCCGCTCGGTTACTGTTTCCTTTGAATTTCTTCTTCTGATATAGCAGCTTTTCTTGTAGCTTTGGGGCCCTGTTCCAAAAAAAATAAAACAGATACACAATTCTAGTTTTCTAATTAGTCCTACCACGAATCTCTTTCCCTTTTTGGGTTAATCGGGAAGTCGTGGGGTAAGTATTAAGATTACTTTGAAATATAAATTATGGAATATGAAATTAATAATAAAATAAATTATACTACCTTTCAGATTAGATCAATACTAGTTTGAAAATAAATGAGCAAAAAGCAACAAAAAGGACACCGACGCAAATCCCCCTAGGGGGGATGGGGAATGGCCGCGAAAGAGCCTATTCAAAAATAATTTTATTAACAACAGTTAAAATATCAAAGAACTGATATAATTCCTCTTGATCCTTATATGGATTGAAATCAAGAGATTACAAGGTGTGAAAATCAAAGGTTTTAGTCAAATGGGAGACCCTTGGAAGGATTTGAACACTCCTGAAGACACTTCCGAACGGCAGCTTCCTTTATTTTCTGTTAAACATGCTAAAAATAAGTGAGCATGTTAGAATAAAATATGACCAAAATCACCTTAAGAGTACCTTTGGATCAGCCTACCTTAACTCAAAAAAGATGGAGTTAAAACTAGCTAAACAAGTGAAAAAGGAACCAAGGAAAGCAAGATTTCCTTGGGATCTTGGCTTGATGTTTGTGCAGCCAATGAAATATGCACTGATTGCTGGATTTATCTTTTATAACAGCAAAGAGAAATCTAATGCATGCAGGATACAAGTTTTCTTCAAATTTCCATGCAAAAAGGACGATTTCCCTAAAGCTAGATCTAGAATGCTTATGAAACTTTTTAACTGCAAGATCTATACTATGGGCTTTGATAAGATAGATATATGTTGGAATTACTTTTAAGATGATATATCTAAGCAAAATAAAAGCTATGAACAAAGTAACCGGGTAAAAATGTTGATTTTGAGGGAGGAAGAGGAGGAGAGAAATGTCGGTTTCCTTGAAGATCCACAGTGGAGCTTTGAAGTGGAATGTTGAGGGACTATGCCTTTGGAAGGTTTTCGAGAGAGTGAAGAAGCAAACTAGATCATCATCCGCTCCAATCTAGGAACCTGCAACTCAGCTGAAATCAAATAACTTGCTAAGAAACTTGTGAGATCCGATTAGTACATACACAGAGATTCAAAATAACATGCATATAAGCTTATAGGACATGTTGAATCTAGATCTCTAAACATGCATCAAAGGAAGGATATGGTCAATAAACTTATTGAAAAGCACCTTCCCTATCAAGATTATAATAATCCTATTATCAATATTAACAATGGATCTACAAGCAATTAGCAAAAAATAAATACAGATACGAGTTACCTCAGTAAAATAATGGCAATAATCATCCACACATGTAATGGCACAACACCGTCTAGCCTCCAAAGCTTTTCTTTATTTCCAATGAAGAATTACAATAGTACAATAGAAGCAGCACCTCAATCCTAGTTCTAACTAGCTTGGAAGAGGCTGCTGTGCTTGGATATATAAAAAAACCAGGAGATCCATCCAAGGGGGATGCAAATCCTAAGGAGATAAACCAAATATGCTGATGAAGAGTCCATCAATGCCTGGTCTATGTCTAATTGAGCCAAATCTGAGTCTCACTGAGTGCAATTATCAATCAGAGAGATGATCTGACTGACACCTCAACATGTTGACTAAAGCATCCACCAAAACTCATCCAGATGAGACAAAACGTGTTGAGGAGAGAGGGAGGGCGAAATTCCCCATAAAGGATGCTGAAGATCAACTCTGGATCTGATTTGATCACCTATTTCAGTCAAGGATTTGTCAGATCCAGTCAATCTGTTTCAGATTTGACTGATTTAAATCAAATTGGCTGAGAATCCACTGATCTGTGATTTTGGATTTTCTCCATTATTCATCAATTTATTAATTAAAATAATCAATAATTGATTTTTGGGGCTTTTTGACCTGAGTGATGGAAAATCACTCAAAACTAGGAAATAGTGGGTCCATGGGTTTACGTGGTGCTCTTAGCTTGAAAATGAGCACCTACATGACTGAAACTGACTATTTGGCCACTTTTATTACAAAATCAAATTTTCCATTTAAACTATTAAAAAATAGCCTAAATTTTGGAAAAATTAAATTTTAATAGAAAACACTAAAAAAATCTAAAAAATTGAAAAATTGAAAAAACCTAGGGGGACTTAGACATTTTCATATGACTCGACCATGATGTCTAAAATGCTTATACATTGACACATAGACTCTAATAACCTCAATAGGCCTAAATTCCAAGCCGACCACCCCAACTTTGGAGGTATGGAGTGCAAAACTCAGAAATTATCAGTCGTTTACTCAACAACCAATAATAACCAAGGGAAAAAACACCCTGGGCTGATTGGATTGACAAATAAATCCTAAGAGACTGATTCTTTTAGAGACACTATCATGCTAGAACATTTATTACAATTCCCCCATGGGGTATGAACATGTGATATAGTACAAAAAATCTTCCCAGAAGCAAGACTGAAGGTTCTCTGAAGTCCGAACAAGTTATCCTTGTCCAGTTCACTAGGCTCACTTGATAAAAAAACCACTAAGTACAACTTAGGTGGTAACATTCTGGCTCCAACTGTGGGACGTGTGCTCGATCTAGTCTTTAAGGCAAGGAGAGGATACGAGAACACCAGAATCTCTGGTTTATATACCCTGTAAAAACATCTCAACTTGACAAAAAAAACATTAGTAGCACAAGCTTTACATAAAAAACCAAATGAACCATTAATCTGATTTATTTAAACAAAATAAATGTAACTAACTAATGAAAACAAAAGTGTTTGATTATAGCTAAGTAAAAAACAAAAAATGCGGAAAGTAAGTGCTCTTTTTCAAGGAGCTTATTTTCCTACTCTAAGCATGATATAAAAAGGGTTAAGTGTAATAAAAAATCCAATGTAACCACCTAAGAATTTTATTAACATAAAAAAAATTCCTTGTCTTTGGTTACCAGCCAAAGTAAGGATACTTTATTCAGAAAATGCAAACCTGCGTGATGATCTGGAGGGGCGGGATGGATGGGAAATCATAGGCATGAATAATGTCGTCAAACTTCCTCCCAAACTGGTAAGTGCTTGTGTAGGATACTTCTATCCTTGATTGGACAGGGTTGATGTACACATCGGAATGATGAGGTAGATTGACTACATCATCATACTGATCATCAAGGCTTACCGAATGATAATTCACTGTATAATCCCCAAGCGGATCCAATTCATGAGGAAACTCTATATGTTAAGATGATAGTTGAGACTGATTTTCTAATAACTGCATCACATCTGTCTTTTCACAACACTGCTTCTCCATGTCTTCATTATTTATACCTTTGTGCGGATTTTCATGATATGACTCTGAATGATCATATGGATAAACTGCATGCTCCTTTTTCATATCAAAGTTTCCCAAGGCCACATGGTCCATGCTCTCTCCTTTAGATATGCCATAGACAGAAAAATCAACAAAACCATCAAAATTTTGCAGTTCAATATTTTCCTCTTTATTCATGTCACAGAGTGGATTTTCCATGAATGTCCAGGACTTCTCATCAACAACTTTGTCAGGGTTAAGGGAGTCTTCGTCACTTGTATCATGCTCCAAGCTATACTTGTCCTCATTTTCATACTCATATTCTTCAGAGAAAAGGTCACAAGGTATTAAACCTTCCATACTGTCATCATTATATGGAGAACACATAGGAGTCTCATCATGTATACTACAGTTTTCATCATAAGTTTCACTATAAGATTTTGCAATGGTTTCATCCTCACGCTTGTACTATTTAGATGGTAACAAATGGTAGGCCTGGCTTACCATGTATATATGATTAGGCTCTCTTGAATTTGTTTCCTGATTACTGAACTTGGGAAGTCCATGTTCCATGACTTGATTTGCAACATAACAAGTGCTTTCTTGGTGGAATTGTTCACAGGGTCTACACCATGGAATTACTTCTTCTACCATGTTAGCTGAGTCTAACTGGTTTGGAATCCTAGGATCTTGTTGAGGAAACTTCTTTTGATACATCTGATTCTGCCTAGGCTGAAAGTTCCTAGGTCCATTATTTCTTTCCATTGTGATTATTCTATTGTGCATAAGATTCAATTGTGCAGACTGATTTTCCATAAGTTGGTTTTGACTAGTAACCAAGTATTTTATAATGTCTGTTACCTTTTCCATGGGATCTTTAGAGGCTCCCTTTTCTTCTAATTCAAAAGCTTTTCCCTTTTCTTCGTTGTATGAAGTGTTCCCCCTAGTGTAACTTGGAATGTTGGATTTGCCTGAAGACTGCATATTCTTTTCTATTTTCTCGGCCAATTCCTGAGCAGTTTTTAGATCGGCCGGCTCTTTGTCCCTTAACTGGTACCTCAAATCACCAGTGAAAGCTTCAATGTAAGATATGAGGATGGAGGCATCCCTTGGCTTGATTTCTCTAGAGAGGTCCACAACCACATGCCTAAACTTAGTATTAAATTCATCAATGGTTTCATTCTCCATCTTCTTTATGTTATAGAGGGCAGCAAGCAGATGTCTTGGTTCTTTCTTTCCCCCCCATTTATTCTTAAAACCCTTTAGGAATTCACTAATAGTTTTATATGAATCATCATCTAGGTTGAAGTACCATTCTTCAGCATCATCTTCTAAGGATAAATCAAAGAGCGTCATTTTGACATCATCATGGTCATGGGCAACATCATTGCAATAACTGACTAGGTGCTTTTCAAACTTTCGAAGGTGAGACTTGGCAGTGATGGAATTATTGCCATGAAATATGGGGATCTTCTTGATAGCATCATTCAGAATGTCATGAGGACTACCTGCTATCTGAGAAAAGTCAAGGGGCTTGAAAAATTCTGTCATTTCTTGAGATTAGTGAACATGACTCTCTACAAATATGTGATGGATATCTGAGAGGGATTGGTCTCCTAAAGCTTCAAGGTTTCTATGAGAAGTCTGCCTATTCAATCCTTCCCTAATAAACCTTTTGGGATTAGGGAGAGGATTGAATAATTGTCAGCGGTTTCTTCGGGTAGAAATTCTCGAAGGGATGTTAGACAGTGGAGTCGCCAGATATATCGAGTTTTAATTTTTATGTTTTTTAAAGACTAGATCAATCAAAAGTTTTTATCTTTTTAGTTGTTTAGAAAAAAGTTAAGCTAAGTCATACTCGGGAATAAAAATATTTATCCCCGGCAATGGCGCCAAAAAGTGTTTCCACCTTTCACACACCTGAGTCACGTGGAAGAAATCTTCAAGCCACTCGGTGTGTCCTTGGGGGCAAGTCTTGAGTCAAGGCTGTCACCTTGTTCTTGAATCCTCCATTTAGGCTCAACTCCTAATGAATCCAAGGGGGGTAGACCCTATTAAGTTACTAAGGATAATTACTTAGTATTGTGATGTTAAACTGATTGAGTTACTTAGGAGTTTGCAATTTAACTATAGATGATCAAAGATGGCAAGATACAAAAGATGAACACATGAAAGCACAATGCTGAGACACAATATATATATAAAACAAGAAAATAACCAGTGCCTTAGAATGGAGTCAAAAAATAGAAACAATGTACTTGCGCGTGCTTGGAGTGAGTGTTTTGCGATTGCCTCTTGGTATGTTTTAAGTTAAAATTGAAGTGTGAGTTCATTAAAATTAGGCAAAGGGGGGACTCCAGATATACCCTAGAGTACTTGGAGTATGTCCAAAAATAAACCTTCATGGCCAACCGCAAGGAATATGTAGGCTGAAATGGATTCTCTGGTGCTATTGTTCATAACACACCTGTTAGGGTGTGACATATATCGGTGCCCCGAGGTCACTTTTCAGATGTTCCCGCTTCCTTTGGGTATTTTTCCACCATGATGGTTCGATCTAGGTGTTGGATTTTCACCTATTGGTTTGTTAATTTGGGAGAGTGAGTCCTAATTATACTAGTCACTCAAGTGCTTTTGATACAACTTGACTGATCAGACGAACCGCAGCCAAGTGTAGAGCATACACATTGGAGTCTTGTCAATTTTAGTAAGTTTTATACTGGGTGTTCTTGTTTAAAAGAAAACCCTCCAGGAACCTCTTTCGATCCAAGTGGATCTCAATTGGGGAATCGAGGAGGAGTTAATTTTATAATAGTTGAAAAACAAATGATCAAAAGAAAATAGATGCACAATTCTAGTTTTCTAATTAGTCCTACCATGAATCTCTTTCCCCTTTCGGGTCAATCAGGAAGTCGTGGGGTAAGTATTAAGATTAATTTGAAATATAAAGTATGGAATATGAAATTAATAATAAAATAAATTATACTACCCTGTATATTATATCAATACTAGTTTGAAAATAAATGAGCAAAAAGCAACAAAAAGGACACTGACGCAAATCCCCCCAGGGGGGATGGGGAATGGGCTCGAAAGAGCCTATTCAAAAATAATTTTATTAACAGAGGTTACAGTATAAAATAAATGATATAATTCCTCTTGATCCTTAATATGTATTGAAATCAAGAGATTACAAGGTGTGAAAATCAAAGGTTTTAGTCAAATGGGAGACCCCTGGGGGGATTTGAACGCTCCTGAAGACACTTCTGAAAAACAGCTTCCTTTATTTTCTGTTACACATGATAAAAACCAGTGATAATGTTAGAATAAAATATTCCCAAAATCACCTTAATAGTACCTTTGGATCAGCCTACCTTAACTCAAAAAAGATGGAGTTAAAACTAGCTAAACAAGTGAAAAAGGAACCAAGGAAAGCAAACTTTCCTTGGGATATTGGCTTTCTGTTTGTGAAGCCAATGAAATATGCAATTATTTCTAGATTTATATTTTATAACAGCAAATATAAATCTAATGCATGCAGGCTACAAGTTTTCTTCAAATTTCCATGCAAAAAGGACGATTTCCCTAAAGCTAGATCTAAAATGCTTATGAAACTTTTTAACTGCAAGATCTAGACTATGGGATTTGATAAGATATATCTATGTTGGAATTACTTTTAATATGATATATTTAAGCAAAATCAAAGCCATGAACAAAGTAACCGGGTAAAAATGTTGATTTTGAGGGAGGAAGAGGAGGAGAGAAATGTCGGTTTCCTTGAAGATTCACAGTGGATCTTTCAGGTGGAATGTTGAGGGAATATGCCTTTGGAAGGTTTTGAAGAGAGTGAATAATCAAAATAGATCAGCATCATCTCCAATGTAGGAACCCGCAGCTTAGCTGAAATCAAAGAGCTTTCCAAGAAACTTGTGAGATCCGATTAGTACATACACAGAGATTCAAAATAACATGCATATAAGCTTATAGAACATGTTGAATCCAGATCTCTGAAAAAGCATCAAAGGAAGGAGATGGTCAATAAACTTATTGAAAATAACCTTTCCTATCAAGATTATAATAAGCTTATTATCAATCTTAACAGCGTATCTACAAGCAATTAGCAAAAAATGAATACAGATACAGGTTACCTCAGTAAAATAATGGCAATAATCATCCACACATGTAATGGCAGAACACCATCTAGCCTCTAAATATTTTATTTATTTCAAATGAAGAATTACAACAGTACAATAGTAGCAGCACCTCGATCCTAGTTCTAACTAGCTTGGAAGGGGTTGTTGTGCTTGGATATATACAAAAACCAGGAGATCCAGCCCAGGGGGCACAAATCCCAAGGAGATAAACCAAATATGCTGATGAAGAGTCCATCAATGCCTGATCTGTGTCTATCGAGCTAGATCTGAGTCTCACTGAGTGTAATTGTCAATTGGAGAGCTGATCTGACTGACACCTCAACCTGTTGACTGAAGCATCCACCAAAACTCATCCAGATGAGACAAAACGTGTTGAGGAGAGAGGGAGGGTGAAATTCCCCATAAATGATGCTGAAGATCAACTCTCGATCTGATTTGATCACCTCCTTCAGTCAAGGATTTGTCAAATCCAGTCAATCTACTTCAAATCTGACTGATTTCAATCAAATCGACTGAGAATCCACTGATATATGATTTTGGGTTTACATGGTGCTCTTAGCTTGAAAATGAGCACCTACATGAATGAAACTAACTATTTGGCCCACTTTTATTACAAAATCAATTTTTCTAATTAAACTATTAAAAAATAGCCTAAGTTTTGGAAAAATTAAATTTTAATAAAAAACACTGAAAAAAACTAAAAAATTGAAAAATTGAAAAAACCTAGGGGGGCTTAGACATGTTCATATGACTCAACCATGATGTATAGCATGCTTATACATTGACACATAGACTCTAATAACCTCAATAGGCCTAAATGCCAAGCCGGCCACCCCAACTTTGGAGGTATGAAGTGAAAAACTCATAAATTATCAGTCATTTATTCAACAACCAATAATAACCAAGGGAAAAAACACCCTGGGCTGATTGGATTGACAAATAAAGTCTAAGAGACCGAGTATTTTACAGACAATATCATGCTAGAACATTTATTATAATTCCCCCATGGGGTATGAACATGTGATATAGTACAACAAAGTTTCCCAGAAGCAAGACTGAAGGTTCTCTGAAGTCCGAACAAGTTATCCTTGTCCAGTTCACCAGGCTCACTTGATAAAAAAACCACTAAGTACAACTTAGGTGGTAACACTACCTCCACAGCTAATAACATCCCCATGTTAGGACAGAACCCTCCTCCTTACCAATTGATTGGGGTAGGTGTGTTGAATGATTCATCCCTCATGGGAGTTTTTCCATCCACTACACCTAGCACAGATTCCCCGTCATTCAATATGATCACCTCATTTGATAATGAGCCTAAGGGCCACTTTGTTGTTGAGTCCACCTCATTAAGTCCACATGAAGTTATGTATGATGCTAGTCAAACCTCTTTCGATGATCACACTGATGATCTTCATCTAGTGGCCTCGGATCCTTACCATTTACCGTATTGGTTAGAACCTTCTCTTCCCAGTTTAGATTATCTCTCTGAGACTTTTCCTTCCAACGAATCCATTATTGAGATCATGAGCACGAATGAGTCCATTTGGGAGGATCACCATCATAGATCCATGTTCCTCCCCAACACCAATTCAGTTAACCATGATTTTGCATCCTTGTTTCCTACTAATATTGTCAACATTCCCCAAAGTCCTATATTGTTGCAACATACAGATTCTGAAGGAAACCTTTACAACATTACTCAGACGAACCCAATTGACATATCAGCTAAGCCTAATGTTATCGAGCATGTTCATGTTGATCAAAACTGCTCCATAGATGAATTTGAAGCCTATAAGGAACTTTCTACAAAGAGATGCCGGGGATTGACCCTTCCATCGTGATCCACGAGATTAAAACTTATCCCTCAGCCAAACCCATCAGGCAAAAACTTAGGCAAGTCCATCCTTGGAAGGCCGCAGCTATAAAAGCTAAAATTGCGAAGCTTCTAAAAGCTAGGTTTATTTATCCTATACCCCTGATAGAATGGGTATCGAACGTTGTCCCTACCAATAAAAAGCAGGGCACCATTAGAGTCTGTATTGACTTTAGGGATCTGAATAAAGCTTGTCCCAAGCACAACTTTCCTACCCTGCATATCGATCATATTATTGACAACTGTGCTAGAAGTGTCATCTTTTCATTCATGGATGGCTTCTCCAGCTATAATCAGATTCAGATATTACCCTTCAATCAGCATAAGATTGAATTTATTTTCCCATGGGGAACCTTTGCATATAAGAAGTTACCATTTGGATTAAAAAATGCTGGAGCTACATTTCATCGTGCGATGTCCTATGTGTTTCATGATGTCAAACACATTGTTGAACCATACCTTGATGAACTCCCTGCTTATTCACAGCGACTGGAGGACCACCTTGGTCATCTTAGAGAGATATTCCTCAGATGTCGTCACTATAATATACGACTCAACTCGCATAAATGTGTTTTTTTGCGTTGAGATAGGATGTCTGCTGGGTTTTGCGGTATCCAAAGATGGCATCCGGATAGATCCTTTAAAAATTGCCGCCATTCTTGATTTACAAACCCCAACTAATCTCTTTGAACTCCAAATTTTGTAGGAGATGGAAAATATTCTCCATCGTTTTGTGTGCAATTTCACAGAGAAAAAACATGGTTATATGAATCTCCTTAAGAAGAACACTCCATTATTCTAGGATGACGAGGTCCAATGTGCCTTTGATAATCTTAAGCATGCTCTGACTCATTCACTTGTGATACACCCCCCTGATTATTCAAAGGACTTTCTCTTGTATATTGCTACCTCTGCTACTACCATCGCTATGGTTTTAGTGCAGGACAATCTCCACAGTCATGAGCACGTGATTTATTACGCCAATAAGAATCTCTTAGATTTTGAAACCCGTTATTCATGTGTGGAAAAGTTAGCATTGGCCACGGTCATTGCTGTACAAAAATTTTGTCATTACATTTTACTCCGCAATACCACCGTATTGGCAGACCAAAACCCGATGTACTACATCCTGACTTTTCAGGTGCTCAGGGGCAAGTGCTCCCGTTGGATAGTTATCCTTCAGGATTTCGATCTGGATTTTTCCAAGGCTACATAAAAGAAATCCTTGGTATTTTTAGAGCTTATGTGTGATCTTACTTGTGATTCAATGGAATCTGAGCCTAGTGATTCATTTCTGGATGAATTCATGTTCCTGATAAGCACTACTGATCCTTGGTATGGAGATTTGCTTATATATCTCTAGACACAACGTTTTCAGCCGCATTTATCCCGTGATGATAGCCACCATATCCGTCACCACGCGAAATACTATCTCATCCTGAATGATACTTTGTATAGATGTGGGATTGACTCTATTCTCTAGCGATGCCTCACTCATGAGGAGGCTGAACTTGTGTTGAATGATTGCCATTCAGGATCATGTGGTGGTCATTTATATGGGATGGCTACAGCCCAGAAAATCCTTCAAGTTGGCTATTTCTAGCCTTCGATCTTCAAAGATTGTCATCAGGATATTAAGAAATGCCCACCTTTTCAACACTTCTATCCTAAAAAGTGCACCCATCCTACTCTGCTACACCTCGTCATTGCCATTGGCCCATTCGCCAAATGGGGGATTGACTTCATGCATTGTAATCCTACCTCGGGAGGGGGGCATGGTTACATCATCGTAGCCGTGAATTATTTTACTAAATGGGCTAAGGCCATGACTACATATGCAGAAGATGGTAAGACTGCCACCCTCTTCTTGTTCAATCATATCATAGCTAGATTTGGAGTTCTGCAGTCCATCGTTACTGATCATGGATCCCATTTCCATAATCAGATGATGGAGGAAATGAGTTCCAAGCTAGGGTTTCACCATGAAAACTCTACGCCATATTATCCACAATCTAATGGTCAGGTAGGGGCCATTAACAAAGTTTGGAAAACTATGCTTCATCGAATGGTTGGAGATCATAAATCCAACTGGCACCACATTATTTTCTCTGCCCTTTGGGCTTATCGGACTTCTGTAAAAATAACTATTGGTTTTACGCCATTCCAGCTTGTCTATGGACTTGAAGTTGTCTTATCCATCCAATGTCAGATTCCATATTTACAACTTGTCGTTGAACTTCTCCCAAACACTTCCGCAGAGGAAGAAATAATTTTATACTTGAATAAACTTGAAGAGACTCACAAAGATGTTGCCTTGGATAATGAGGCACATAAGAGATGCATCAAGGTGTAGTATGATAAATTCGTCCAGCCTCATGTCTTTAATGAGGGTGACCTAGTCTTGACTTATGACCAGAGATACAACAAACTAGGGAAGGGTAAGCTTGAATCCGTGTGGTACGGACCTTTTGTTATTTCCAAGGTGTTAGAGAAAGGAGCTTATGAGCTCATTGATTATGATGGGATCCCTTTGGGGAAACCTCGCAATGGGTTGTACCTGAAAAGGTACTATGCCTAGGTTTTCTTGGGTAGTATCTTGTATATAGGTAAATTCATTGGCTTTCAGTGTGCTTTTAGTATTTTCAAGATGGTTTTGAGCTTCATGTCCACATCTGTTTACACCATGTTTTGTTCATGCAGATGGCTTTCTACGGTTTTTCTAATGGTGCTTGCCGCCACACCTTGAATGTTGCCTCGGTTACTTGGGTTCTCTATTCCCTAGCTAAAGATTTGGTCAGTTCAGGAGCGGTTTGTATAGGTCCTTCTACTAATAAAATCACCGAGTATGAAGTAGTCATCGGTATTCTAACTGAAGCTTCCTCCCACGATGTTCGTGATCTAGTAGTGTTGATGGACTCGTAGCTCGTGGTTCGCCATTTGAACCATTTATGCAGCATTAGGAACCTGGTACTCCTCCACCTATTCCAGAGAGTACGTTTGTTAGAAAGATCATTCGAAACTACTACTTATAGGCATATCCATAGGGAACATAATGTAGTCGCTGACTCATTGCCTAACTACATCCTAAACTGGCATATTGCCCATTCATGATAGTAAATAAAACATGGTCCATTGTAAATAAACATTTAGAGACATGTAAAAATCATAGAAAATGCATTTTCCATTTGAAACATTTAAACACCATGTAAAAGTCTGTATATATATATATGGAAAATTTTACAAAAATAGGTTCTGAGACCTCCTTTGAAGCACGTAGGATTTTAGGCAAAATCATCATACAAAATATTGAAGCTATCATCTTTCAGTACATATCTCGTACACTAGCGGTGCTCGTGCTAACACATTATTGCTCAAGCTACCCTGCGCAGCAGCCTACTGAATCGACCCGGTAGTCCCACTGTGGATCTCTGATATCTCATCAGGAGGTCATCTATGTCAGCATCTGGGATGTCCAAAGTCATCCTCTCTAGGTTCTCCTCTATCTCCCCAGTGATATCATCACCCTGTGGTACAAAGAAATCTCCTGCTTTCCTATCCAATGGAGATGCTCCTCTAGGTCACGCTGCTCCAACATCTACATGAGAATATATAGGTCTTGTCACTTAACATAAAAAATATAAAACATAAAAAACATAAAAACATTTCATCCATTTTAGGGTTTCTTGCTTCTTACCGATGTCGCCCCATTGTCCGCCAGGTGGGAGTGGTAGGTCAAGATCTCCTATGAAGTTTGTGCCTACGTAAGCATAGTCCTCAACCATGAGGATATGATCCTGTAGCCATATGAAGAATGGATCACTGAACTTCAGCCTTCCCCTACCCACTCCTATGCGAGCCATGACTTGAGACCACCTCAGCATACGGGGGTCCCGTGCTCTCAGACTCTGGAAGGTCACCTGTGGCCTCATTTGTGGAACCTGCTTGAAGAAGAAGAAGGCTAATATGAAACCAAATCTGAACTGCTTTAGCTTTCCTTGCCGACACTTAGTTGATCCTTGAATATTGGAAGCATTGCTTCTGCCCAGTTGAACACCGTAGGTGTCGTAGCCTCTATGGCATACAGCATGTGTGTCCTAGAATCCTGGTGCACACCCTAAATTCTAGCCACCCTCTGTATAGTAAACAAGATAGTCCATAGAGCCCTATCCTTCACTGCCTTGATGGGGATCTTATTCCTCGATGTACCTGTTCCTGGTGCACAGTGTCGATCTATAAGCTCTCTGGTAGTAATGTCCCCACCACGGGAACTTTTCAATGAGATGGGGGCACCCCGTCTCAATAGACCAATCAAGAAGTAGATATCCTCTACCTCCACTATAAGTATGTGTGCCCCCCCTTGAAGTACTGCTGCTTTGGATTCCACATCTACAGTATGTGTTCCATTATTCATTTGTGCAACACCATGCTTGGGGTCCAGAAGAACTTCAAGATCCCAGAGTCCCATAATGCGGCAATACAGCCCGCATTTCTCTTAGCAGTAGCATCCTCATTGTCATGAGTTCTTTCCTTCCATATCACCATGTTTTGAGCAATCTAGACCTGCCAAAAACCATAATGGTATGCATTAAAATCATCCTTAAATTATTGGAAATAAAAAAATGAAGTTATATCACCCATACCATTAGTTTAACTTATCCACAGTCGGCACCGCCTGTGCACCATTGGAGATAGGTGGTGGCATCGCTTTTCCACTGTGTTGTTGGAGCGGTTCTAGGGTGGAGCCACCTATCCCACAAGGGGCAGCCGTGGTGCCCACATTTTGAGTTTTAGGGCTCACCATATGGACCCAAAACCCCACCAAACCTCAAAATAGATGCTATGAAATGAAATATAAGGGTCTTATCTATTACTTGCAACTGATGATGCTGAAAACAGACGGTGGAAGCTCCCGGTATCAGCTATGGAAGATCTGGCTAAGAAAATGCTCCAAGTGCTCTTTGTTAGAGGTAAATAGTGAAATGGCTTGATTTTTTACTATTTACTTGACTTATATAGGCATTTTAGGGTCTGACTCGCTATAGTTTTGATGTAGAATCATATTTTGGTCAAAATTTATCTATTGTAATCCGTAATGCTAGTTGTAAATGCATTTAACACTTGTTTTGGAGACTATTGCATGATAGGAGAACTCTAGCAAGAAGCTTTGAATTTTTTTTTATGGCTTTTTCGTACTTTCATAAAACAGAAAAGGTCGATGAGAGTTTATTACGACACTTTGATCATGTTCTCTAAACCTAGTATCAAAGGTTCGAGTCCATTTCTGAATCTTTCCAGGCTTGTAAAATTTGACATTGTGCAAAGAAACATCATGGAGTCTTCTTTTCACATATTTTTTAGACTCCTTAAAACATGAAAAGATCATCAAGTCCATTTCCAAATCTTTCTAGGCTCATAAAAAGTGACATTGTGTAAAGAAACCTCTCATGGAGTCCTCTTGAAACTCTTTTTAGGTTCCTTAAATACGAAAATATTGTCGAGTACTTGTCTCCTTCATACTTGTAAGACTATTTGAAGAGTCATCCTTCCAACGGTAGGTTATCTCTTTTTCGGTTCAGATAGGACTATTTACGAAAAAGGAACACTCCAACCAATCATGACTGGAAGAGTTCTCTAAGGTATGATTTTATACTTTTTCAGGCATTAGAGACTAAATCATATGAAAAAGTACCCTTTGGAGTCTTCTTCCATATTCGTTCAGACTCTCTAAACATGAACGATACCGAGTTTTCTTTCAATGGACTCATTAAATTAAACATTGAGAGACCTGTTTTGGGATCAAACCCCTCCTCTCTCAAGTTCGTAAAACATATGAGTCTGGACTTGTCTTCTGACAAGCTATACTAAGTGTTTGTTACTCTCTTTGAACTCGTAAAACCGTAAAGAGGTACTCATCGATCATGATGGGGGAAATGGGAAGGGAATCATTTTGCAAATAATGGCAGTTGTTTGTCGTTACCTTTGAACATGGCACTTGTCTGCACAATCATGTCAGTCAATTGGGTATTCATCTAATCTCCATGACGATCCACTTTCATGAGTCCTGTCACTCCTTTGATTCTTTCAAAAGAATGCATTGTCCACTGTCGCATTGTGTGTCTATCCCATCTAGTCATGCTGCCAAGTCTTTTGTAGTGTCGCCCGATGTTCAAAGGGGATCTGAAGAAGTGTCACCTCTGCAGTCCACACAGGCTTTGTGCTAGTATCTTTGAGTCAGTCATATGGTTACTACATGCACATCATTCCAGAACTATGTTTTGAGTTTCGTGTCATCGATGTGGGACTCATCATGGCCCTCCTTCGACGAGACTTTTCCCCTCGAAATCAGCTAATCATCCAGGAAATAGTCTTAGAAACAATGATTGGTACCTTGATATCTGTATGCCTTAATGACAGATTCTCTCACTCTTGACATAGGTTCACATCATTGACCTTTGATCGATAGAATCGATTGGGTGTTTGACATCAGGACATCTATTCACACTCAGTAGATTTTACTAGAGTACCTTGGGAATCATTGATATTAATGGTGATCTCCCTCGCACTTGTTAATGGTTCACATCATTGGTCGGTAATCAATTGGTTTCTAACATGTTTGAATTCAGATCATTGTAATCACATGGATAGAATCGTACTTTGTGGAAGACAAGATGAAGATTTTGGGTATTTGTTTAAAGCGCTCATTGGTTTTCCCCAGGTTGTGATGGACTTTTGTATATCTAGCATAGATCCACATTTGTATGGTCGTGGCTATGCTCAAATTTGCGTCTGTATGAAATAGATCTAAATTGTATGTTTGGTAGCTATGTCCAAGTTTGAGTCCTCTATCACATGGATATATGCTATATTCTAGTAACCATGCCTGTTTATTCCTCTCATGGATCTGCCTTGTATTGTTCTGCAACCATGAGTTTGGTTACTTGTGTCTATGAGTCAACATACTGATGTACTACAGATGCCTACTTGATGACTTGATCCAGTTGAGATGACATTTTCACCTCATGGCAACGAATTGTTCTCTCAAAGCTCTTGTTTATAGTATCCCTCTAAGACTCATGCTTTGGGGGGCATCTCATCATACCAAAATCCTGTTACCATCATGTGATAAGACATTTGACATACCTACTTGCCCTGAATCCCAGGTTTTGGAGTGGAAACTCATATCATTTTTCAATATTTTCATATAAATTCCTAGCACCGCACTTGACCCTTTATCCATACACGGTACCCTTGTTTGCACCACCCATACTCTATTGCCCACAAGCGGTGCCACCGCTTATGGCCCTTAGTCCATAACCGGTTATTACCAGAACCACTCTGTCACTAAAGGAGAAACATTGTACCCTGGGTAAGAAGGTAAAAAGAGAAGCTTCTTGAGGATTCTAGATGATAAGCCTCGAGATATCTGTTATCCCTACTGTTGTGGGTTTGTTGGGCTCGATATCCTCCATCCTAGGATCTTAGAGTCCACCTCACCCACAAATCTCTCAACCTACCCTATCCATATAGCCTTATAAATACAAGCTTATGGCCATGGTTGAGGGGGAGAACACTTAAGGCATTGT